>JAUCMR010021543.1:0-11092 GCA_032357425.1 Enteromius argenteus | reverse complement strand
TTTTCAGAATAAAGAGAAAATTCTGCTTCTAAATCCAAAGTCTGTCTCCTGGTCTCTCTTGGAAAAATATCACAACACAGCAATACAACTGAAATGATCTCAGGTCCAGAAACTTAGTAAAAACATCGATAAAACTGCCCATGTGACATCAGTGGCTCAACTTCAGTGGCTCAACTTCAGTTTTGCGATGCTATGAGAACACGTGTTTTGCACAAAAAATACAAAAATAACATAATTTAACTCTACCATTCTTCTCCTGAGACTTACATCTTCCGCCATTTTAGAAATTATCACAATGCGTGTCTACGCTTTCCTCTAGGTGTAAACAACAGCAGATTACGTATATGGGCGGGCTTTCCCCCAGATGTAAACAAGGCTGATTACATCAAATACGTTAAAGCTTGCGTGTGCGGTGCATTGTGATACTAAAGTGCATAGTTAGCTCATAACTCAGACCTGACTAGAAACTTACAGTTCTGTTGTTTTAATATTTAATTTAATATTTAAGCAGGTGGCGTATTAATATAGTCTTAATTTTATATTTGATACACTACTCTTAAAACATTTATTCAAGAGCTATGACACAATTTAAACAGTCTGCACAAGATGCACACCATACAACAGTACGTTAGGTGACTTGAGGACTAAACTATATTTGTGGGCCAACAAGAATCTTTGCCTTTAACAACAGCTTGCCCCACCAGAATTCCTCTAGCTAAATCACATTAGCAAACAGAATTCTTTCTGTCCCAAAGCCTATGCAGTAATTGGACTAATTTTTAGGTCTAGACAAACATCTTTCCAGAATCCAACATCTCACTGGGTTGTCCTCTCTTTCACCATGCCAAAATATACAGAGATTCTATTTCCAATGGAAAAAGTGTTGTATTTATGCAGATTTTATACAGACCTGCTTCTCTCAAGTTAACGTCCAGTCAAGGACGTTTATAGTCAACATGGAACTAAAGTTGAGACAGATTTTATTACTATATATCACCATATGCATTTCTGAGTAAAATGGCTCATTCAACAAGAACTAGATTTTATCCAAAATATATATGTATGACTTATTCAAGTGTTTTTGCAATTGCAAAGTGTTTCTCTTTTTAGTCTTAATTATGGATTATGAGCTTTAAAAACAATGCTGGTTCAGTTATATCAGAACCTTCATGTAATTTTTCAATACTGTTCACAAAAAAGCTCAACTGCTGATTAAACGTCACATTTTCACAACTCTAGCACTTTTTCCTCTGATATGACTTACAGGGGGGTTCCCTGCAAAACGTCCAGAATTTAAACACTTTTATATATATATATATATATATATATATATATATATATATATAAATTAATAAATAAGTGCTATTTTAAATAACAATGACATGTAAAGTCATAAAAATGTATTCAATACCTTAATTGGTATAATAAAAGTCCTAATTATAATTTTAAGAATTTAAGTTTGGGAGTGGAAAGACAAGAATCGCATGGGTCTTGCACACAGGATGCAGAAGACGTTGCGCTGGTCGCTGGGTTCAGTCCTTCAGAGCGCAGCAGCAAAGTTCAACTTTAACTATTTTGGACTTTTAGCGTGCCTTGCGTGCAAATGGAGCGTGTGCTTTGGTCGACGCAGCAACAAACCGTCCTTGACGAATGAATCGGTTTCATAGCGCAGCCCATTTCACGTCCTGTGTTATAGGGCTATTGTGGATAAATGTGAAGAGACCAGGCGCGGCTTGTCTATAAGGGCATGTGCGGCAGAGCCCCACCAAAATATTTATTCAAAACAGGCCTGTATATATGTAACCCTTTTCTTAACCCTAGGGGTTAATTTGAATACTGCTTAAGATAGAAACCTGAGTTCCCGGTAGTTGAATGGTGAATTGACCGGTCTTTTTCCTTTGAATTTAAAACGGTCCTAAATTTATATTTTCTTCCGAATTTGAAACCGTGTAGAATGAATTAACTATCAAGAAAAAGCACTGAGATACCAAATTATAAGGAGAAAGAATAACGGTTTATTTGGTAGACTAATAAGACGACTTTCCCCTTTATGGAAACAATAAAGAGTGAAACAAATAAACAATATGAATTTAGGAAAAAAAATAGTAAATTCACAGATAAAAATAAACTTGTACCCAAGGGTATTGGCAGAAATGGTTTCTAGTAAATAAAAGATTTGTACCACCTTTTGTGTTTCAAGATTGCTATTTGCCTGCTCCTTTACTTCTGAACCTAGTTTCCCTTACCTTTTTTTTTACTTCAAAACAACACAAGATGAGCATTCACAAACTTTCTTGGACTGAACACTTCAGAAACAAAACATCACAAATTCACTGTCACTTTAACAGAAAAGGTAAAACCCAGAGTTCACAATTTTATAACTCTCTCTCAGTCCCATATGCAAATTTGTATGAATAAGTAACACAGTCACAAGTGTACACGTACTTTCACGTTGGGGCCCAGTCCGTTGGTGCACATAATAAATGAGTAGTTCTGAATGATTGGTCACGGTCAACGAGGGTCGAAAAGGAATTCACTTAACTTACGTCCATACGGCGATAAAGAGGCGATGTTGAAAAGACGCACAGCACAAACTCACTGCTTTCAGTTGCGTCCAGTCCCTGGCACACGTCACCGATCCGTCGATCAAAGTCCCACAATGGAACCACACGAGTCCCGTCCGGAACCACTTAGCATACGGATCCACAACGAGCTTTGTCAATGGCGTCACTTTCAGCGACTGTGAATGTCTCTTGCTGGGGCACACACGGGGTGACTCAACGATTGCAAATTTAACAACAGGGAAAAGAAAAACTTAAACAAACAAACCAAATAAGACGAGGGTTGTTCCCTTACACCTTGGGCCTTATATTATAACAGAATAGGTCTCCAAAATGACGACGACAAAGAATTTCACGCACACCGTTCTTCTTCATGTGCCATGCTCCTCCCCCTCTTCCTTGTATATCTCACGTTACGACGCAACCTTACAGAAGCTCAACAGTCATTGGTCCACCATAATACACTTGAATTAATCATATGTCAGAGGATATAAATAAAAAAATTCTAAATAATGGAATAATGTTGACACATGTATTAGTAACAAACAAAACAAACAAAAAAATAAAATACATACATTTCAATATTCTGTATCATTAAACCCAATCATGTTTTTAGGGGTCCCTACACACTCCCCCCACCAAAAAATCCAGTATGTCCCCATACTGGTTACAAAAGGACCATGCATAGATTATATGGTAACCATCTGTTTATAGGGCACAAGTATAGGTTGGTTGTTACATATTTCACACAAGGCATTAGGATTACACCACCAAGTATGTGAACTGTTATAACCCCCAGAAACATTCAGTACTTCTGTAGCTGCTTCACTGATACCACAGCGTCGAGAGGATACAGACTGTATGTATGGCACACCCAGCGTATCATAGGTAAATCTAGTATTAGGCCTTCTCTCTCTACTTGATCTACGCACTTCAAGAGGAACAATCTCTAGCTGAATTTCAGTATCAGTAGGAATAGTGGACTGTAAAGTACTCTGAGGAGCTTCAGTCATTATATCATCAACTGCTTCAGTATTTCGATCTTCAGCTTCTAGCTGAACATCAGAAATTGCACTCTGATGTGGAATTACTGGGATTTCTGAAACACTGTGAGCATCACCAGACTCTACACGTTCTACTGCTTCTACAGGGGTTTTACTCTGTATCTCTTCAGTCACTGAAGAAGAAATGTTTGCCACATCATCAGCATAAAACCCAAACTCAGACTCTGAATCTGAAGAATTACATTCTCGTGGGAATGCATCAACTACAAGGGGTGATTTTTTTGACTGAACAGATTCACGCTTTTCTTTTGCTCTCCTACGCCTCAAAGCTCTAGGAGAGGGAGTAGGACCAAGATCTACTTGAGGACTCAATCTAACTTCCTGTCCTAAAGGCAAGAGATGATTTCGATGCATGACTTTGGGGGGTCCATTACCAGCAGCAGGCCTCAAACGATACACTGGAATACCAGACAACTGACTTTCCACTACATAGGGATTGGCACCCCACCTATCTGCAAGCTTTTGCTTTCCTTTGAGGCCTAGGTTTCGAATTAAAACTCTGTCACCCACATTCAAGCTATGGTAGCGGACTTTCTGATCGTACCTTGCCTTATTACCCTGATTCATCTTTTCACAGGTAGCCTGAGCTAGCTGATAAGCTGTCTGTAATTCCTGCTTCATCTTGGACACATACTTCAAGTATGACACAGGTGATGTATTATCGGCAGAGACACCAAAACAAATATCGACAGGCAATCTAGCCTCTCTGCCGAACATCAAGAAATAAGGAGAAAAACCAGTAGCCTCGTTGGAAGTACAATTATATGCATGTACCAGATGCACTATGTGCTGACTCCATTTATCTTTCTGACTAGGCTCAAGGGTACCCAGCATATTCAACAAGGTCCTGTTAAATCTTTCAGGCTGGGGATCACCTTGCGGGTGATAAGGTGATGTTCTAGATTTCTTCACCCCTAGCATAGTCAGCAGGTCAGACACCAACCGACTCTCAAAATCCCTGCCTTGATCTGAGTGTATTCGAGTAGGAAGGCCGTAATGTATGAAAAACTTTTCCCACAAAGTCTTTGCCACTGTAGAAGCTTTTTGGTCCCTTGTGGGAAAAGCTTGAGCGTAACGGGTGTAATGGTCAGTAACCACCAACACATTACACACATTGCGAGAATCAGCTTCGATGGAAAGAAAATCAATACATACGAGGTCCATAGGTCCTGAACTCTGCATGTGAGACAACGGAGCAGCCCTTTGAGGCAACATCTTCCTTTTTATGCAGCGCTCGCGTGTCTTACAGTAAGCTTCTACATCAAGCTTCATTCGTGGCCAGTAAAATCGGTCCCGAACTAGGCCATAAGACTTTTCAAAGCCTAGATGTCCAATCTCGTCATGCAAGGACTTCAGCACCCTGCTGTAGAATTGCTTTGGCAGTACAAGCTGTATTTTCACCCTGTGATCACTCTGCCGAATTGTTCTGTAAAGCAATCCATTATCCACTGACAATTTTTCCCACTCTCTTTTCAGAATCTTCATTTTAGGGTGGCTGCTCCGAATGTTACTGGAAGGTCTCTTTTCACTAACAGCTCTCCACACTTCTCCGAGGAACGAATCATTGCGCTGGGCTGCTTGGAGCTCTCCACTACTAAGGACAGGTGAGTGATCTGTAGCCACTTCAGTCGCATGAGAGTAAACTTTAGGAACAGCAGACATATGTGCCCCAGCCCGTTGCACCACCCCTGCAAAAGAAGCATTCCCGGTTCTCTCCTCTGCAGACAAAGCCTGACAAAAAGCCCTTACACCCGACGCTGGAATTTCCTGCCACTCCTCATCAGCACTTAGGGGAGTATGCGGACGCCTAGATAGCGCATCCGCATCAACATTTTTCCGGCCAGGTCTGTATTTCAAACTAAAATTGTAAGTAGACAAGGCAGACAGCCAACGGTGACCGGTCGCATCAAGTTTTGCTGACTTCATTACATAGGTTAGAGGATTATTGTCAGTTCTAACCTCAAATGGTACACCGTAAAGATAGTCGTGCAGTCTATCCACAACAGCCCACTTCAGAGCTAAAAACTCCAGTTTATGGGCTGGATAGTTTCTCTCTGAAGGGGAAAGGCTGCGACTGATGAAAGCGACAGGGCGTAATCCTTCCTCATGTTCTTGATACAGTACTCCTCCAAGCCCATCCATGCTCGCGTCCACGTGCAAAACATATGGCTTTTGGGCATCCGCAAAAGCTAACACTGGAGCTTGAGTCAGACACTTTTTCAAGGTTTGGAAGGCTGTATCACACTGAGAGGTCCATCGGGATCCAAAGGGTTCAGAGGATTTGTAACAGGGTTTGGTGTTACCCATAGGTGAACTTTTGTTTGTCTTCTTTGCTGTACCACCAGAAGATGGATACCCCTGCAGCAATTCATGAAGAGGACGACATAACTTCGAGAAATCCTTCACAAACCGCCTGTAATATCCACAAAACCCTAGAAAAGATCTGAGCTCTGTTATTGTCTGGGGCTGTGGCCAGGAAACAACAGCCTCGATCTTGGAAGGATCAGTGGATATTCCATACTGTGACACAATATGCCCAACGTAGTTCACCGAAGCCCTGCCGAATTGACACTTGTCAAGGGAGATTTTCAGTCCCTCTTCCCTCAACCTATCAAGGACTTTCAAAAGGCGCTCTTCATGCTCATCAATAGTTCGTCCAAAAACGATTATATCGTCCAAGTATACTAGCACTTCCAAAAAGTTCATATCTCCTACAGTGCGCTCCATGACTCTTTGGAAAGTGGCGGGTGCTCCGCAGATGCCCTGGGGCATACGCTCAAATTGATAGAACCCCAAGGGGCAGATAAACGCAGTCTTCTCCTTATCGGCGCCACTCATGGGTATTTGATAATACCCACTCCTCAAGTCGAGAACACTGAACCATCTGCTTCCAGAAAGACTATGGAGGGCATCCTCAATGCGGGGCACAGTATACTGGTCTGGTATAGTCCGTTGGTTGAGCGTCCGATAGTCCACACACATTCTAACCTTCCCAGACTTTTTGCGCACCACCACAATGGGTGAAGCATAGGGGCTGCGGGACTCTGATATAATGCCACTACCCTGCAGTTCTTGTAAGTGCAATCGCACATCTTCCAAGTCAGCGGGGGCAAGACGGCGAGATCGTTCTCTGAAAGGGCGTGAATCATTCAACCTTATTTCATGAGTGGTGCTTTTTGAACATCCCACATCCCACTCGTGTAGAGAAAACACTTCCTTTCTCTGCATCATCTTCTCACTTAAGCTTTGTTTTGCTTCCTCTGGCATTGGAGAATCTCCAAAGTCAAACAAGGCAGATGACAAAGTACTCTGCTCTGGTGGCTGGTTAGCAGTAAGTTGTGGCACTAAGGATACTGGAAAAACATGAGCAAGGGGAGCTCCTCGCTTCACCCATACTTCTTTTGTAGACACATTTCTGACAGTCACTGTAACTTTGCAACTGGATACAATGGATGCTGAATGAACTTCAGGCCTCACCTCTAAAAAATCAGAGCCTATGTCCCCAATTGCTGCTCTGTCTACTAGCACTAGCGATTCAGTCATCTGACCAGGGAGTTTGAGCAAACCAGGAAGTCGCAGAGTTTGATTTGGTTTCAGAACAACTGGGTTCTGCTTCATGAACCAAACGGTTCCATGCTTGTCTGGGTCATCCTGTGTAACATCCGTGTTTTGGATAGTCTCATATGCCTCTCTGATTATGGGATGTATGGTCAGCACATTCAAGAATTTTTCACCAGCCTGTTTACGACAAGACTCAAGCAACTTCTTCACCAAGCTAGTGTTAGTCCCAAGCAAGATAGCTATTCCTTCCCTTTTCACAGGGTCTGGGCATACAATGGCAAGCGTGTCAATCACTTGATGCACTCCCGCTACGCTTTCTGTGAACTCAAGTCTGAGGGGCAAATATCCATCATAGGGGTATTTATGCGAACTTAGACCCCAAATCTCAAGGTTTTCCACAGGCTGAAGAGTCAAGTGTTTCAGATAAGTCTTATAAAAACTGCGGTATAACAGCGTAACCTGTGAACCACTGTCAAGAAGAGCTTTGGAATAGATACCTTCAATTTGGACAGGCACTTCAGAGACAGGTCCTATCAACCCCTCAGGCAATTTTGGCCCACCACCATCAAGCATGAATGAATCACAAGTGGAACGTATTGTCTCAGGAGCCCCGTGCCGTTCCTTCACTGAACTCCTGACCAGTTTCCCTGCAGTCGATGCATCTTTAACAGCTTCTGATTCACTTTCCTGAGGTCCTCAGGTGCTTTGCACTCCCACTTCTTATGTCCATCCTCACCACAGTTGTAGCAAAAGATCCCAGGCACTGGCGGCTGGGTGGGTTTAGCCCTTTGGGAATTGTCTCGATTCACACTCCCAGGGTTTTTAAGGGGTGTTTTCTGAGGAGCACAATCAGAAGTCACAGTAGGCACATTCAATAGTTGACTCACCTGGGTAGATAGCTCTTTAATCTCCTTCTTCAGGTTTTGCAATTCAGACGGCACAGATGCCTGAGGAGACACGACAGTGGCAACCGAAGCTTTAACATTTTCCCTTGCCGCCACCCAGTGTTCTTCCTCACGTATTTCCTTCATCAGCTGTGAAAAAGATGGGGGACTCTGCAAAGTGTGAGTCATTCTGATTCGCAAAGCAACCATATCATTGGTAAGTGCTCCCTTAATTAGCTGCTCCATTCTGGCTCTATTTATGCCAGCTGCATCAATCCCACCCTTTAACAAGGCTCTGTGGAGAAGTTTGTCTAGGCGGTACAAGAAAGCTGAAAGTTTCTCTCCACTTTCCTGGTAGGTGTGACGAAATCTGGCCATAAGGTCAGAACCACTCTCAGTAGTTCCATATGCAGTCTCAAGAGCAGCTAAGTACTCATTTGCAGTGGCAGATGGGCTACTCACTTTTAGAAACCTGACAATATCAGCAGCAGGACCTCGTAAACTCTCGACGATACGTTGTTTCTTGGCTGCCTCTGTGCACTGCCATTCACTGATCATTTGTGCAGCCTGCTCCATCCAAACTTCGTACTCTTCCTCGCCAGGAGGAACAGGTTTCAGGCCTGAGAACGACCTCAATTTCCGGTAACTAGGTCCGTCACTAGGTGCTTGATTACATCTGTCTACTAATTTACCTATGGCATTAACCAGATCCACACTGATATCAGATTTAGAAGACTGGTCTCCCATTGCTATGGCCTTCACTTCATCCATAGACTTACCCTCCTGCTGCAATAAGGCTAACAACTTAATCTGAAAAGTGTCATTTCCAGTAGCAGGATCATCAGCTGATAGACTGGCCACAGAGTGAACACGCCAAGGCCCAGCTTCCCGCTCAATACCTATTTCAGGGGGTAAGGTACTTGGATCAAGGTCAGTACTAGTCTCCACTAAAATGAAAAGCTGTTTGCCAGTCACGTCACCACGGCGACCACGAATCTTAGTACGACCCAAAACCTTCACTGTGTTCAACACTTTCTCAATAGTGTCATCACTAGCGTCCAAAGGAACATTGCTCAACACAATGGCACGTGAGGAGCTAACGTTCTCCTCTCTGCTCCACTGAACAGTCTTCGTGATATCCATACCTTAAAATTTAAGCCAATTTACTAGGTAAAATAAGCAAAAAGGTAAACGGTTCACTTTCCGCTGCTAATCTTAAGTGTAAAAGACAAAAACAGGTAAACAAGGAAAAAAAACAAATCCCAGCGGTGCCTCCAAAAATGTAACCCTTTTCTTAACCCTAGGGGTTAATTTGAATACTGCTTAAGATAGAAACCTGAGTTCCCGGTAGTTGAATGGTGAATTGACCGGTCTTTTTCCTTTGAATTTAAAACGGTCCTAAATTTATATTTTCTTCCGAATTTGAAACCGTGTAGAATGAATTAACTATCAAGAAAAAGCACTGAGATACCAAATTATAAGGAGAAAGAATAACGGTTTATTTGGTAGACTAATAAGACGACTTTCCCCTTTATGGAAACAATAAAGAGTGAAACAAATAAACAATATGAATTTAGGAAAAAAAATAGTAAATTCACAGATAAAAATAAACTTGTACCCAAGGGTATTGGCAGAAATGGTTTCTAGTAAATAAAAGATTTGTACCACCTTTTGTGTTTCAAGATTGCTATTTGCCTGCTCCTTTACTTCTGAACCTAGTTTCCCTTACCTTTTTTTTTACTTCAAAACAACACAAGATGAGCATTCACAAACTTTCTTGGACTGAACACTTCAGAAACAAAACATCACAAATTCACTGTCACTTTAACAGAAAAGGTAAAACCCAGAGTTCACAATTTTATAACTCTCTCTCAGTCCCATATGCAAATTTGTATGAATAAGTAACACAGTCACAAGTGTACACGTACTTTCACGTTGGGGCCCAGTCCGTTGGTGCACATAATAAATGAGTAGTTCTGAATGATTGGTCACGGTCAACGAGGGTCGAAAAGGAATTCACTTAACTTACGTCCATACGGCGATAAAGAGGCGATGTTGAAAAGACGCACAGCACAAACTCACTGCTTTCAGTTGCGTCCAGTCCCTGGCACACGTCACCGATCCGTCGATCAAAGTCCCACAATGGAACCACACGAGTCCCGTCCGGAACCACTTAGCATACGGATCCACAACGAGCTTTGTCAATGGCGTCACTTTCAGCGACTGTGAATGTCTCTTGCTGGGGCACACACGGGGTGACTCAACGATTGCAAATTTAACAACAGGGAAAAGAAAAACTTAAACAAACAAACCAAATAAGACGAGGGTTGTTCCCTTACACCTTGGGCCTTATATTATAACAGAATAGGTCTCCAAAATGACGACGACAAAGAATTTCACGCACACCGTTCTTCTTCATGTGCCATGCTCCTCCCCCTCTTCCTTGTATATCTCACGTTACGACGCAACCTTACAGAAGCTCAACAGTCATTGGTCCACCATAATACACTTGAATTAATCATATGTCAGAGGATATAAATAAAAAAATTCTAAATAATGGAATAATGTTGACACATGTATTAGTAACAAACAAAACAAACAAAAAAATAAAATACATACATTTCAATATTCTGTATCATTAAACCCAATCATGTTTTTAGGGGTCCCTACATATAAACTGAATCAATAATAAATTGTAAATGGGTTCAGCATTCTGCAACAAATATTTTTTGGCTTTTCTAGTCTATTTTAAGTCGCAAAGTAGTTTATTAAAATCCTGCGCATGGCTTTGGCACGCACTTAAAATGATACTAAGCGGGGCTCTATTTGAGAGCCATTTGGGCAGATCTGAGACTGCCCCGCTTAGTTTCACGTTACCTTATCTCGCTCTAGACCAAGATGATAACAGTCATAACTAGAGGTCGACCGATGTATCGGTTTTGCCAATTAATCGGCACCGATAGTTGATTCCCAGAACTATCGGTTATCGGCAAAAATCCACGCCGATAGTTTTTCCGGGTTG
>JAUCMR010021541.1:0-11095 GCA_032357425.1 Enteromius argenteus | reverse complement strand
TAAAACAAATAATGATTATAATTATTATTATTGTTATTATTATTTTGTTCCTCACATTTTATGCATATCACTATATTTATTTATATATTTAATGCAATGCAAAGCAAATAGTTACATGTTATAAATATATGTTTGTGTGTGTGAGACCTTGGCTGTGAAAACCCAGCTAAAGTCTTTTTTTTGCAATTTACTGTTTTCTACATAAAATCGTCCTTGATAAGGTAAAGAAGATACTTGATATCGTAACAACAACAACCATGATGTCTTTCATTTTAACTGAGTAAGACCGTGTCAAAGATTGAAATCATAATGAAATGGATTTTTGAAATCAAATTTTGATGCTTGTTATCTTATAATTAGATTTTGAGGCTTCAGACTGGATTCACTGAGAGGGTCACATATACATATGTAGCACAGTAGATAGTATACTATCAATTACTTAACTAGCTAACCAAGTTTTTTAACTCTTAACTAGTTAACTATTTGTAATAGTTTATTTTCCACATTTCTAGTAAAAAGAAAGAAACCAGACAGAAACAAATGACTGGATGTAATGTTTTTCCTGTTCGTTTTAGATGTTTGTGAATTTATGAATCATTCCTGAATCCTGTTAGTGTGTCGCAGTTACATGGAAAGGCCAATTATGATGTCATCAATACCATCCCAATGATTCACAGGGCTCATAAACAAAACACCACAGTGCTAAAACAGCCCACTGAATGGAGCGATGCTTTTCTCCCTGTGTGTGTGTGTGTGTGTGTGTGTGTGTAGATGCGCTCCTATGGCCGTGGTCTATTTCATGCTCTGCCAAATCTCTCCTTCTCCCATCCTGCAGAGGGAAGATACGGGACACACACTTTTAGCGTACAGTTGTGTGTGTGTGTGTGTGTTGGATGGTTTAAAATGCCTGGCAGGAGCTCTTTTAATGCTTTATTAGTGTTTATGTTGCCTTGACTTGTGGCACGTACGGCTACCGCAGACGTGAAGAATGCAAGTCGGCGCACTTCAAATACACACACATTCCAGTGAACCCAGCAGACGTTACCCCGTCTCCGTCTCGCCACCCATTCAAAACACCCTCCCCCTCACCCCTAATCTGGCTGGTATTTGTGTTATTCTAATCTGCATCCATAAAGGGTTGCAGTTGTAGACGTAATTGTGCATGAGTGTGGGAGCTATTATTCGATAATGGTAAACGATGGGTTAATCCCGTCCTAATGGCATCTGACAACAACACTGGATTTCCGTTTTGCACATATGCATGTGTGTGTGTATATATAAGGATGTATAATGCCATCAGAGCTCACCGGTTGACAGCTGTAAGTACCCCCTACCCTCAAACCCCCCCAACAATCAGGATAAGCCTAGATCGGTATGTCTCAGACAAATGCGTCATTTTTTCCCCCTCCGTCTAAGTGTGTGTGTGTGTGTGTGAGTGTTTTTACAGGAGTTAGGATAGCCGACATCAGAGAGGGGACAGCTGGACTGGCATGTGTCCATCCCCACTTCAATACGAATGCTCTCATCCCATCATTATTACACTCTTCCTCTCATTCCCCTTCTCCTCACACCTCTGCTTCTGCTATCAGGTCGTGCACCGATTTAGGTGTGTCAGCAGCTAAGCGAGGAGGGAGAGAGTGTGAAGTGGAATTCTTGCGTTTTCCCGTAAGATGGAGGGATATATTTGGATCGAGGTAAAGCTAGCATGACCTTAATACAGGACAATGGATCGCAGCTGTGCCCGATATGGGTCCGCTTTTTTAAACGCACACACGCACAACAGGAGAGGAAGGACTGGCGATTAAAAATGATTTCTCTGGTGTCGGGAAAAGACATAGCTGGCACAGGAGTTAGCGGGTGCAGGAGGTGATAATTGGACCAGCTCATGTGACTTCTGTTCTCCAGCTTAAAGCAGTAGTTCGCCCAAAAATCATTTAGTTAGTCTGGTGACAGTCCAAGGCTGTGTTGTGAAACACATAAATAAAATGCAAACGCAGATGTTAAGCAGAATGGACAAGCAGCTCTTGAAAATGAAAGTGGATGGTGGTTTGTGATGTCATACATTAAAAAGCACAACATTATCAGAAAAAGGTATCAGAGTAGTTCATACGAATCGTGTGCTGTATTACGTATAAATTCTAAAATCATTTAATATCTTCTTTGTTTTATGTCTGGTTACATCCAGCATTAAAATGTGCTTGTTGGCATGGCCTAAATTTAAGACGGACATTGAATTGTGTATAAAATTGAACACAAACAATCTAAAAAACTTGATTCCTACTTGGCCGTTGTGCATAAAACATAAAAAACTTTTGATTTCTGAAATAGTACTAATGGAGTGCATGTGCTTTATATACAAAGCATGGTTGATTTTATCATCAATAAATTTAACTTAAATATTATACATTTTACTATATGATTCAAGCCATATTTGAACTGTTGCCTTTTAAGTGAATAAAGTGTCTTAAGTGTTTGCTGCTTCCCAGCAGTCTGAATAAAGGTATTTTGAACATATGGTTATTTAATTAAATTCAAAAGATGCAAATAGTTAATAACAAGCTATGCAATGATTTTTATGAATGTACCTACTATAATGAAGTGCTTAGCCTCATGGCTTCGAAAAACCACTCTTACAATTTTTGTAATAATTTAATAATCCCTTAACATTCACCATCTTCCTTTTTGTATTGCTTGTATTTACATTTCTACATTTTCCCAACATTTACATGTTTCTCATTTATCTGTTAATAAACAATATCTTTCTGTGATGAACACTTGAAAAAAGTTAGTTATATTTTTGAAAAACCACTGTCCATGCTTGCTTTGGATTATGCAACATAGTAATTACTATAAACATCCTCCTGTTGAGGTTTCCAAGATGGCCACCAAGTGAACTGACTTATTTAATTTGTGAGCTACAATTTTTCCAAAAGAAGACTTAGTATTGCTCTGTTAAGGCATTATAAATCACCATTGACTTTCACTGTACGAAACAGAACAGCTTGGACCTGAATCCGGCTTTCCTCTGAGGGGCCATCTCAAAACTTACAGCGCTGACATCATCTTGGTCTGTCTCCCTCTGCCTTGATCGCCGTGTTTCTCTCTCCCTCTCTCTCTTTCTCACTCGCCCCTGTCTGTCTCATCCTGATATTCCCGTCTTTGTGTTGTATTGTCTCACCCTTTCCTTTGAAGCGACGTCTACTAGTGTACGCTCTCGCGGTTTTTACACTTAGCCGTTCCTCAAAGGAGACAAGCTTTTGTGTCTTTTGTTACGTTCTCCGTCGCCCCTTTTCTGAGCCCCACTTTTATTCCACTATCACCTTTCCGTCTTTTATTTTCACGATACTCTATCACCTGTGCGAATGCCACGGTTAATACGGCGCCGCCCATGTGCCGCAATGTTTCAACTGACATATCTGCGCCGGCCGAGCGTTGCATCTACGTTCTTGCAATGTTTCCCATATGGCCGGAGAGGTGAGAGACTGGGCTTCCCTCGAGCGAGATTTATTGGCCCCATATTGATGTCCTTGGGCGTTGCTGATTGATTTGACACGGCCGACATTGTTTTGCGAGCCTGGGGGGAGGTGTTTTGTGGCCGAATGAAACTCTATTCCGCCCCTTTACAAAAACCCTTCCAAGCTGGAGGCCTTGGGGTTGTCAGGGGCGACCAGCACGGAGCTAGGCAACCTGGCCTAATTCGTCCCATTTGGCTGAGCTCGGTTGCGCAGGGACTATTGTTCCTGAGTCAACAGAAAACTAGCCAGGCGCAAACGCGACCGCACAGCCGGAGGAATCTTTGACGTCCACTACAAATCAAAAGCGTATGCTTGTCCGGGAGGGATGTTTGATAGTTTTATCTCCGTGTTACATCTGCACATAGTTATGTAATTTGAGAATTTTGAAATATATCTCTTGCTTATTTTTCTTCTGCTCGGTCGGCGATAATCCTCACACACACACACACACACACACACCTCCCAGCACACATATCAAAGTACTAAGTCCGCCCTTGTCCGCAATACTGTATCCCACTGTCTCCCCAGCTGTCACCGTTCACACACAGAAGCTGACACACTTATGCTAACAGACACCGAAAGGGTTTGTTCTTCTGCTCGCAGCGGATGCACGAGAGTCCGCTAAAACAAAGGCCCATGTAACTTTATTCCAGACATTTGCTTTTTTGTACTCGCAAAGGCAAATCGCAGTGCCTTCATGCTCACACACGCTCCTCCACTGCAGGCTTGCTTATCTGGGTCAGCGCTTGTACAAATCTCATTACAGTCTGCCATCCTGGTGCATTATGGGTAATGTAGTTCTGACCCAGTATTAGAAGCAACACCTCAGGCACACGCATTACTTTTTAACTGCATGGGATTCGATTTGCTTTTAGCATTTGTAGTAGGCATACGCCCTCCCTTTGCCTTTAAAAAGGGTATCGAGTGTCTTGCAGAGGAGCGTCGATAATGAAAGACGATCCTCCGTTGCTCATTTTCGCACTATGAGCGTATTTGAAACCTCTGTAGGCTCGCTGGAGTCGTGTTTCTCACAGTCTGCCTGTATCGTTGACGCACCTGAGGACAGGTACTTCACTTCCTTACACACCCTGCTCAAAAGCCTTTCAGCTCTGTGTTTTAGTGGGATGTTTCTCTCTGAACTGCAGGATCTAATGGGCATCTGTTATGAACAGGAGGTTATGGATTTCTGCTAGCCGAAAAAAATCAATATCCGCAATTCTGCACCCTCACCACATCCCAGTTTGCAAAATAGCAAAAGTGGTTCGTTCACAATTTCGTTTGCATCGTATTTGGGCATCGTCGGGGACGCTATGCAGATACAAAAATATCATTCCCTTAGGGTTTCACCGTGATTCTATACAACGGTGTTTTTCTGGTTTTGTGTTTTTGCTTTTGTCTGTGTGAACGTACCTTTATTGACAGAGGCGGTTTTATCACCCTCGTCCTCGGGTGCTGTGTCAGATGAAGAGATCAAAGAGGAAGAACCTCTTAAACAAATAACGCCGGGATGCCAACACACATGGCACGCACGCTCTATAAATTTAATCAGGGCTTGAGCTCAAATCACTATTATTTTCCCGGGAACTCAAGATTTGGGAAAGTCTAATCCTGCTTTTGTCTTCGTTTGTTTGCAGTTTGCTTTTTCAATCTGTGCTTTCTAAATACAGATTAAAAGAAGCCGTGAAAAACACTCGCGGCACGCAGGTACATACACAAATACTGGCGTGTTTTATAGAACAGGCAGATTATAAAATGTGTCTTAGATTAAAGTGACTGTTTTTACCTCAGGCAGGCAGAAATGTTAACGTACACGCTGCTGTTTCAAAATCTTGGTAAATTACAGTATCATCTGCGTTCACGGCTTGCAGATGTTTGCAGTTTTTATGCTGTTTGTTATTTCCTGTCAGTCTTTGTGATACACAATGAAGAGCGATTACAGCGGTCAGCGTTACTGACCCGAGGGAGTCTTCAAATCACTCACACACACACATAATCTGAAGCCTGTATAATCCCCTCCTCCCTCCATCAACCTCCAATTAATGATTCCTGTGGCTTACCATCCATTTTACATCAAACTCTAAACACTTGAGAGAGTATTTGCAGGTTCACAACGTCCCAGAAAATGCAAGTCTTTAAATTATTTATGTACTTCCTTTTTTTAAATGCTGGAAACTGGAAATATCACAATTTTGATTGCATTTCACAGGCCTTAAAATGTCATGAATAATAATTGTATAAAATAAAATAAAATTGATTGATTTATTTATTTGCAGTGAATTGATTTATTTATTTAAAATCCAAGTAGTGTAAATAATTTGTTAATGTATGAGTAAAGGTCAGTGAAATGTCATGGAAATTCATTGGTCAAAAGGGGTGGAAACCTGCCTGTGTTACATGTCATTTTTTACTCCTATTTATTTATTTCCTCTTTTGTTGCTGAACTATAATAAAAGAACCTCTCCCTGAATTGCTACACTAGTCCTGTCTTTGTACCGATGTCCATTCATGATACCGCAGTGCTTTGTGCTGCTATAATGCAGCAAATGCAGGTTTTTCTGCCGTGTCACTATCATTGTGTTTCTGATCCTTAAACAGAATCAAGCCTGTGACCACCACCATATGCACTGAGAGGGACATATTAATATTCAGATCAATATGGTTTTCAATGAACAATCCTTGCTTCAGATCAAACTACAGTAACCTGACCACATTTAAGTAACAGCAGCAGAGAGATGCTTTAAAGACCACTTGAAATCCAAACTAAATTTAGTTCATTAATAAATGTCCCTTAGATTTACTGCACATCAATGTGCGCTTTGATCAAATTCTAGACCTTTAAACATACCCAAGGCCAGGTGCGAAAGAACATTAATATCATAATCGAACATGTTTTTACTTTGCATGACCCAGTCAAATACTAAGAGATATAATCCTGCTCTACATTATTGCCTGCTGAATGTTCTGTTTCACCCTGAACTACCCTCATTACCACACTTAAATGAGTTGTGAGTACCATTTTATATTATCTTTAAGTATGCTTTTCTGAATCCCTAATAAGAAGACATATTTCTCACATTTTCATGCTGTATTAAATGCTAGTACTTCACGTGTAGGAGACATGATAACGTACAGGAGGCAGTGAAAGAAGGTGGCAACTGTAATGTCTGTCCACTGACGCGGCAAATTTCGTGACCCAGTCAGCGTCCCCACAGGCAGCGTTGTCACAAAAGCAATTTTCTGGGTTTTCAAACCCAAATAATAGTAATTGTCATGGACATTTGGTCACACATTATAATAGGCTCCATGTTATAGTGCAATTATCTGAGTAAATACAGAATGAAAGTCTCAAACAACATGTAATATGGAATTATCTGGTCTGTAGTGAAGACTCTTGCAATTAATTTGCCTAATGTTTTAAATGTATGAATTAGCTCTGAAAAGATGAAGCCGTTTGCTATAAAATGGTGTGATATTGCACAATTTCTGGTGAAGGTGTTGAAATGTGCTTGCTGGAGTATTGAGTTTGCTTTTGTAGAGTATTGAATGTGCTTGACAGTTAGTCAGAGGTCTTACACATCGGTTTTTATTCCTATATTGTGTAAAACAACAGTGTGTGAGGACAGACAGCAAAGGAATGCACTGCCCGTTTTAGGTCCTCAGGATCGGGCTGGCGTGGCGCCCCTGCCATATGCTGCATGTGTGTGTGCTTTAGTGTGTGTGTGTGTGTGGCTCTGCGCACGGTCATAAATCCTCAGTCCTCACAGACACCACCAATCTAGCGAGGTCAGAGGTTAAAATGACTTTGCACGCATGCGTACATACACAAACACACATGCAAAACTGAAGCGTCGCACTAAAAAATGATGATTGAAAAAGTAACCTAAAGGCCCTTAGTGCTATTATGATGCAGAATGAATAATTGAGTTTGTCTGTGACAGGGATTATCCGCTGAATGCCAGAAAATGATTTTTTTTTTTTTTTTCCCCTCACTGCATTCAGTATCGCACATTTTATTTGTGTCTATTTTGGAGGTGTCTGCTGTATTGCCATTTATGGTTATAAGCTGACAAGTGCTGTGCATGTGAAATGTGGGGTAAAGTTGTATTCTGGGTTTTGCTAGCATGTTTAGCATCCACGTTTTGTACAAAACACTACTACACACCTTCTTCTAGTGCAAAGCATTTGTTGAAACTCAGCATTTGCATGTAAATCCAAAATATTCAAATGATGATGTCATACTTGTTAGCAGGGAGTAACCAAATGACCCGTTCAGAAACATACTGTGGTGCGACCATGGTGCAGTGAATCAGATGGTAGATGGTAATTGGTATTTGCGTGGCACTCATTACATTGACATAAACTACTGCAGGGTACTTAAAAAAAAAGCTTTCCATTGATGTATGGTTTGTTAGGATAGGACAATTTCTGGAAAAGATACAACTATTCGAAAATCTGGAAACTGAGGGTGCAAAAAAATCTAAATGTGAGAAAATCAAATTTTTTTAAATGTCCAAATGAAGTTCTTAGCAGTGCATATTACTAATCAGAAATGTAGTTTTGATGTTTTTATGATTGGAAATATACAAAATATCCTCATGGAACATGATCTCAATATCCTATTGATTTTTGAATATAAGAAAAATCGATAATTTTGACACATATAATGTATTGTTGGCTATTGCTACAAATATAGCTGTGCTACTTATGAGTGTTCCAGGGTCATGTATTATACAATATAACTGCTATTTTATTCTTTTTTTTTTTTATGTAGCATTTAATGAAGTTGCATTAAATTGTAACACAATGTCATGGAGGAACATTAAAGTTGTGTAATATAGTGTCTATTGATTGTATTATTTGATATTATAATTTGAAAGAAAACTTATTGGAGTTACATTACATGATGATATACAGCATAGCCACTATTGTTTTTATGCCAGTACTGTAGTATATTGTTAAAAATAAAATGTGTGTGTGTGGTTTTTTTTTTATAGTGGAGCCAGTAAAAAAAACATTCAGGTAAAAAATTATGAACACTTAGCTGTGAATGAATGTTATTTTTGTTAGTGCCATTTATATACAAAATCATCCAGTTCTGTGGAAGAATTAAATAAAGCCTTCTGTTACACTGACGTTACATTAGTGTGAAAAAAAGGTTCGAGGCAGAAAATGCGTGTAATGTCGCTGTTCTCTCTACATGTATTTATCTGAGCGCGCATGCATTTGCATGTGATCAAGTCATTTAACAGGTTGAGATTGAGCCTAATCAAGCGTGAGATTCACCATGTTCTTTTGATCTAAAGTATAAATCTGAACAAATGAGGAAAGAGACGAGAAGATGTTTTTAGAGGGAACGTCATATTCTCTTCCCGTGTTTTAATCGCTTTGTTTGAGGGGAAACAGCACAAGGCGAGTAGATACGATATGTTGTTCATTGTACTTTTGGATCAAAGACTCAGATGATTCACATTAACAGAGAAACACATAAAAGCAGCTGTTACTCACCATTATAACATTTTGGCAACTAATCAATAGCCATTGGCTCATTATAGGAGCTACATATTGTGCCGGTTTCCAAAAGAGATAATGAATCCCTTTATGAGCTGAAAAGCTCTAACAGTTTAATGCACACTTTGGTTTTCGAATTGATTTAGTTCCCATTGGTGCATTTTCTCAGCCTGTGTTTAGGTGTGTTTGTGAATGTGTCTGTCTTTTGTGCGTGTGTGTGTGTATTTTTGGCAAGGGAAGTGTATCAGAGTTAAACGTAAGTTGCCATGTCCACCGAGGGATGTGCCTGAGCGATGTGGCCATTAGAGGAAGCTCACCCTTAGAAAAGTCATGGAAAAAGGGCAATTATAGGCAGGCGGTACAAAAGACAGCTTTGCTCGGTGCGGAGTGGGGTCCTAAGTACCACATCCATCTGAATTCTTTCACAGGAAGGCTCAGTATGTCTCGGAGACCATGAAACCCCAAACGACGACATTAAGACAGCTATTTTACGCTCTCTCATGGGGGTGGTGTGCTAAACAAAACTATTTTTCCATTACTTCCCTCATTTATGTCTTGCTGTTACTAAAAGCTTGTACCAGTTGAAGCCGGCTCATATTAAAATGAACTAAGAGTCCCATTGGGAGGGAATAGTGAGGACGTTTTGAGCGGTAAAGATGTGATGTTGGTGCTGAATGCTAAATGCTAATGGGAAAAAGAGAGCTTACGGAGCACATCGCACCTCTGCTGGCTCACCAAATCAGCATTCAGCTTCAATGTGTACTCGTGGCCAGGTCTTCATCTGTGCTTTTTTGGAAAAAAAGAACATAACATTCACCATCTTGTTTCTAACTTTTTCTGTTAAACACAAAATCTAAATTTGATATGGAGCTCTTGTCGTACTACACCGGTTTAGAGGCTTTCAAACCGAGAAAAAAAAAAAAAAACAGTAGTTCCAGTCCAATTATTCACTGAAGATCTTGTGTCCCTGTCCGCAAAGTTGGCTAGTTGAGAGCTTCAGAGAAATGACTGAATAATGACTTTTCAGTCTGTTCATCCCATCGAGCTGTTGTGTTTCTTCAGAACAGTTGGTCATATGGATGATACCTTTTATTGTGTTTTTGTCCTATTTGGAGCTTGACAGCCTCTGGTTAAAATACAGTGTGGTGTAGGACAAAAACTGCATAACAGTTCCTCAAAGATTTGTACTTTAGTGCTCCTCAGAAGAAATAACAGCATACAGGTTTGAAACGACATGATGGGTGAGTAAATAACAGCAGAATTGCTTTAAATTCACAGTTCCCCTTCAATCGGCCTCTTAAAAATCATTCAGGTGATGTTGAAGAAACGTGGTGAAGGGCAAGTGACTCTTATCTTGCTTATCAAACACGTCTGTGGTGTCTGATCACCTTCTCGCACGCTCTTAGACACGCATGCGTGCGCATATCAAGCCTCTTTGCTTGCATTTAGCACTTTGACAAATTATTTTCCATCTCGTTGGTCAAGGTGACAGAAAATGGATGGTTTTTCTTTAATTGCCTCTTATTTAGATTGTATCAGTTCATCAAGACCTTGTTTGTCCCATGACTTTATAGTTAAAAGGTGTAAGCAAATTAGCTCAAACAAAGAATCAAATCAGAATCATTTAAGATTCTATAGAGAGTTTTCACAGAATCGCTGTTTTACGGCGGATCACTAAGTCGATTCACTGAACGAGCCGTATAACATCAACTCTGCGCTGGATATTAAAATCCAGATTATGGTGTAAACACTATTAATAAGCACAGTAACAAGATCGGTTTAAGACATTAACTTGTAAGCACAAAACACAAGATACTTCTCTTTTCAATTACAAATATGGCTTTATTGGATAAAACTAAGACACATAAACACACATTCACACATTCGTACGAGTTGCAGGAAGAGAGAAAGTGAGGAAAGAGTAAATTTAAGAGAATGAAAATGTGAAATCCCAATTTTACAGCAATAGGTGTTATTGCATCGACTTGAACAACAATCAATCAAAAGATTAACTCTCGCATTGAGTTCGTCAATGAGGTTAACATTAATATCAATTTCACCAGTTCAGCCTG
>JAUCMR010021540.1:0-11098 GCA_032357425.1 Enteromius argenteus | reverse complement strand
GTCAACTTGTTGGGGCAGTCGTGCAATACATTTCACTTCATGTCATACCGTGTATGTATGTGAATGTGACAAATAAATGTGAAATTTGGCTGTTATCTTGTGGGCTGTTGTATTTCAATTTGAGGATGGGTGTTCATGTGTCCTCTGAATACATGTTTCAAAATGTATCTTTGGTTGAGTTTTTATTATACAATACTTATTCTGGTGATTTTGATTCATGCACCTGACAAATATGCTAATTTACAAAAAAAAAAAAAAGAATAAAACTAACTCTGTAACTAATAAAACTAAACTAAAACTAAGCAATTTCAAAATATAAAAACTAATAAAAACTAGTAAATCTGGCTCTAAAAACTAATTAAAACTAACTGAATTTAAAAACAAAAAGTCAAAACGAAATAAAAACTAAAACTAATGAAAAATCCAAAACTATTATAACCTTGGTATGATGTTATTTTTGTTTTCTTTGCACAAAAAAAAAATGTATTTTAGCAGCGTTGCAAAACTGAAGTGGATCCACTAATGTCACATGGACATTTTTACAGGTGTTTTTACCATGTTTCTGGATCTGGGATCATTTCAGTTGTATTGCTGTCTATGGAGGGACAGATGGCTCTCTGATATCAACAAAAGTATCTTAATTTGTGTTCCGAAGATGAACAAAGGTCTTATGGGTTTGGAACGTCAAGAAGCTGAGTAATTAATGACAGATTTTTCATTTTTGGGTGAACTAACCCTTTAAGTATATGCCCATTTTCATGCTTGATTAGTTATATTATAAGTGTACAGTATTTTTTTTTGTTGTATTAAAAGTACATCACAAATTTATTATGAGTGCCTTTGAAACACACAAGTAATATACCATAAAAATATTATTTTATTATTTTATTACAATATTTACCTTTATTTATATAGTGCAGGGGTCTCCAAACCTTATTTCATTCGGGAGCTACTTTTTAAAAATGATATACTGTGGAACAGTCAAATATTTAAATCTCTTAAATAATGTATCAATCCAAACTGTTACACATAGCATTGTTAAAATGTGCTGGAAATATTAGAAGAGTACTTATACACACATTTAGATCATTTTAAGTTTTATGACAAAAGCCAAGAAATAAAATTAGCAGCACTGTGCATTTTGTGTTTGCATAAGCACTGAAATAAAAACATTTAAAAATTATGGCTGGATTCTAAACTAACCAAACATATTCATACTCTAACATGTTATCTACTGAAAAGGATGCGTCAGAATGAAAAAGTTTTTTTTTTTTCTATTGCCGTTTACAACAATAATATGGACAGATTTTAGCATTGGTCTGAACAAAAATATGAATCTGTAATTATAAAATGTAGTGCACCCCGTCCGAATGATGGCCAAAGCTTTACTGATGTTTCTAGACTTTTAATATTGTTACTTTTCCTTTCCAGAAATCACTGTAAGAGCTGAATGAAGTGATATAAATTGTACATAACCATTACTACATATTTAGCGATTTCCACAAAATACTTGTTTTTAACTAACAGCATACAAAAACACAAACCTTATTCCTTTTCGGAGGGTGCTAAATAAATGTAGAAATAGTCCTTTCATGCACGAGTTCTGTTCAGCCATCATGAAACGTTCGCTCTCCATGCCATTTTTTTCTATTACACCCTCTTTTTTCGTAAAAAGCAGATTTCGTTTCAAAATAAAAGTCTCCTGTAAACACCAGAAATAATGTGATCCTTACCAATGTTTAAACATACAAAATATACAAAAGGCAAAACAAATTAAATTGAAAGATAACACTTACTAAAGTCTGTTACACTCCCATCAAATTATCAATGCTTCACAAACATGACTAATTTTACTTATAACCTGTGTGTGTGTAAAGTACGATAAAGTCCTTTTGAAGATGCATTCACTCCGCTTCCAACAACAAGACCAACTTCTGTGCTGGCCTTTCTACTATTGAGATTTTATGCATCCATTCTCCTTTCTTGTTAAGTATTTTGTCACCAAGTGCAATTTTTGCCTTTCTTACCAGTCCATCTGGGCTTAGAACTGTCTTTACAATCCTTCCTAGTCTCCATTCACTCCTTGGTAAGCTTTCATCGATATCCATGACTATGTCACCAATTTGAAAGTTCCTTTTTGGAGCATGCCAGCATTGTCGAGCAGCGATGTTGTGAATATACTCCTTTTTCCATCTGCTCCAAAACTGTTCAGTAAGATACTGCACACATCTCCATCTCTTATTTGTATACACATCCTCTCTTATGAACTTTCCTGGTGGAGGCAGGGCTGTGGTGGATTTCATGGTAATCAGATGATTAGGTGTGAGCAGTTCTAAGCTCTTGGGGTCATTCAGGTTGTCAACTGTAAGGGACTATTGACTACTGCCATGGCTTGATAAAATAGGGAGCGCAATGAAGCATCATCAAGCCTACCTGATGAAAGTGTAATGGTAGCACTAAGAATGCTCCGTACAGTTTTGATTTGCAGCTCCCATACACCCCCTGCATGACTAGAATGGGGAGCATTAAAAACAAAGTCACACTGTTTGTCTGCAAGAAAAGTAGTAAGCCTTTCTGGATCAAGTTCCTGCAGTGCGGAAATCAGTTCGTTCTTTGCACCTATGAAATTGGTACTTTAGTCACATCTTATATGCCGTACTGTGCCTCAAATTGCAATGAAGCATCTTAGACTGTTAATAAACGCATCTGTGGACATATCTTCTAACATTTCTATATGAATAGCTCTTGAACACAACCATGTTAGAAGCAGACCGTAACATTTGTGATGTTTCCTTCCTTCCATACCACAATACATAAAAGGTGGAGAAGGCTCTACACGTTCTGAGGGAAGATCGCTCATCCTCTGTCCTTCCGCAGATCTTCTGTGCCTTCTACAAGTTACACAGTTGTGAATGTAAGATGTGACTGCTCGATTTATTCCAGGTATCCAATAGCCACACGATCTGATTTCATTGATTGTGAAACCTTTACCTTGATGCTTCACACTTTCGTGACAGTGTGCGATAATCAACTTTGTTACATGATGCTCCTTAGGAAGGATTAGTGGATGCTTAAATGAGTGAGAGTATGATGCGTGATTTAGTCTACCTCCCACCTTGATCATTCCATCCTTGTCTATGAAAGCATCCAAGTGATGAAGTTTACTGTGACTTGGAAGTTGTTTCCCTTGACTTGACACATCAATCTCTTTCTGATACTTTTGCTCTTGAACTCATTTCAGAATCAAGCATTTAGCATTCTCTTGTTCACTAACAGAAGCTGGCAAACTCGTTTTATCCTTCCTAATCCATCTCAGAAGGCGTGCAATGGCTTTGACAGTTTTAGACCAAGACGAGAACTTGGACAAATGGTCTACAAGATCTTTACTTTCTGTGGTCTTTGTTTGCAATGTCTGAATTTTCTTTACTTCTGGGTCTCCTACTGGGAGATTCAGCACAACATCTGAAGTTGTTATTTCCCTTTCCCACAAGAATAAGGGACCAGAAAACCAGTTAGATGAAAGCAGCTCATTTATTGTGCTCCCTCTAGAAGCATTGTCTGCCGGATTTTCATCCGTTGGGACATACAGCCATTGTTTGGGTTCTGTGCTTTGACGTATTTTTTGGACTCTATTGGCTACAAATGTGTGAAAATGACGGGAATCATTGTTTATGTAACCCAAAACCACCTTTGAGTCAGTCCAAAAGAATTCGTAGACATTGGTGAGGTTAAGCTCTTCTCTGAGCATATTGCTCATTTTGACTGATACCACAGCTGCTGTCAACTCTAATCGTGGTATTGTAACAATCTTTGAAGGAGAAACCCGGGCTTTGCCAATGAGAAATGTACATTGAATTTCATCATTCTCATTTATCATTCTCAGATAAAACATTTCAGTTTTCACAATCTTGCCGAATTCAGAAGGTACATAACATTGTGGTATGTTCACCTTTCCCAAATTGACAAAGTCATTCTGCCATCTCTCCCACTGTGGGCTGAGTGTAAAGGAGAGCGGTTCATCCCAGCCTGTACCTTGATGACACATATCTTGCAGGATCCTTTTCCCGTTGAGAACATATGGAGCTACAAAGCCCAAAGGATCGTATATGGATGCAACAGTTGACAGTATACCACAGCGTGTTGTAGGTTGCCCTTTTAGTGGAATATGAAATTTGAAGCTGTCTCTCTGTATGTTCCAATGAATGCCCATTGAAGGTGAGATCTTTTGTTTCAAAGTTCACAGCATGTTCTGTTGCTGGTATATTCTGCAAAACAGTGTTGTCACAGTGTTGAAACAAACATAAGTCGAAGACCACCCTTTTGCACATAGCTCCCGTGCTTCCTTTGTTAACTGGATGGCCTTTTCTACTGTCTCTGCACTAGTAACTCCATCATCGACATAAAAATCTCTAGTGATGAACTGAGCGCCTAATGCATGTGACTGACTGTGCTCATTGGCTAAGTATCTTAGTCCATAGTTCGAACATCCGGGCGAAGACACTGCACCGAATAAATGCACTTTCATTCTGTAATCTTGAAGCCCTGAATTTGGGTTCCCATCTTTCCACCATACAAAGCGCAGATAAGCACGATACTTTTCTTGGACGTGAAACTGGTGGAACATTTTCTCAATGTCACAAGTTACTGCTATAGGATGCCTTCTGAACCTTATAAGGACTCCTGTGAGACTGTTTATCATGTCTGGTCCTGTTAGTAAATGTTCATTGAGGCTTGTACCTTTAAATTTTGTGGAACAGTCAAAGACGACCCGTAGCTTATCTGGCTTCTTTGGATGGTAGATGCCATGATGTGGTATGTACACTTTTCACCATTGGTTTCATTGTCACTCACTGCTTCTACGTCACCTCTGTCAATGATGTCTTTCATGTATGTAACATAGTCTGTCTTGTATTTCTCATTTTTTTAGAACTTCTTGTTCAAATGATTGAGTCTGAAGACTGCAAGTTCTCTGTTGTCAGGCAAGTATGGTGGCTGCTTAAATGTAGGAGGAATTTCATAATGTCCTTGAGCATTTTTCCTAATTCCTTCTTTGAGTTTGTCTAGGAACATGATATCCTTTTGAGAGACTGTCTTGTCATCTGCTGTGACATCTTTAAAGTCTGACTCGAGCATACGAACTGCATTCACCGGTGTCAAGGCTGGTATCTCCTTTGTAGCTATTCTGTGACAAAGACTGAATCCAATTGATTCATTAAAACTTGGTGCGGAGCAGCCCACAATACTCCATCCTAAGTCTGTTAGAATAGCATATGGTTCTTCATCCTTACCTAGTATGACTTGCCTGGGAGCTAGTACTCTGGGGCAGTTATAGCCGATCAGTAAACCTACAGTACTTCACAAATAAGAAGTGGTGGCATTTCGTCTGCTATCACCTTCAGATGACTCCAGTTCTCTGCTTTATCCTGCGTTTGTATGTGATCTCGATTGGCAGGGATACACTCCTTTGTGTAAACTGGAGGGAGACTGATATGCACTGATGAATGAAACTTGATGAAACTTGTTCCACCTCTGACACGAAGATCAGATACTCTTTTGCTCTTAATCACATTGTCTCCAATCATCGTGGTTAATTTAAGTTTCACTGGGTGACTGGCCACTTGCAGTACATCACTAACTTCTTCATCAATAAAAGTAGTGTCACTTTGTGTGTCTAGTAAAGCATACACAAGCTGTTCATTGGATGGATTTTTAACTGACGACACCCATACAGGTACGATCATAGATGTAATAACTGACTGACCTTCACTTGTGATATTAAGTGACATGGCATCAGTAGTGTGGATTCCTAGCTTAGCTTGACGCTCCTTCACACTCCGTCACTTCACATAACACTTCAAAAGCAATCCACAACTCCACTTGTTTTCATTTAGCCTTTTTACTTGCATTCTTCAGGCAACGTTACAAAAACAAATGAGATTATCCACAAAAATAAACTTTCAAAGCGCAATATAAAGTTAAACTAGCGATATTGAGAGTACTAGAGAGAGAGAGATGAGGTGAGGTGAGGTCAAAAACTATATCGCTCCCATCTCCTTTCAGTTTAGTTTTCCTTCTTGCATTTTACTCTCTACCTGCATATATATAGTACCTCCTAATGGTGGGCCTCAGGTATTACATCAAATCCTGTCTTAACTATACAAATCAAATATATTCTTAACACCTTTTTACACATGAAATTATGTTAACTTAAACAATATGCATTTAGGCTCCTACAAGTAGTTTCACTCTCAAGTACATGCACATTACTTTCCATGGACGATGGTCGTTCTCTGTTTCTGTCCTTGTCGTAGCTGTAATCATGAAGACACGTGGGATGTCGCAGTTTGCATACATCAAATATATGTCGACGATGACACTCCTTTGCACAATGACCTGGTTTTAAACACCCGTAACAGAGTTTGTTATCTTTGACATAGGCTCTTCTGTCCTTTAAATACTTTTCCATGAATTTCAGGCACTTATGAAGTTGATGATTGTCATCTTGACACAACATGCAATGTGCTTTTAACCATTCTTTAACTGTTGTTTGTTTGTCGTTGTTTACACTTGTTTCAGTCTTAAAGACAATTGCTTTCTTTCTTTTGATTTCCTTTGAGATTTTTCTCTCCTGCGGTAAATCACGAGAATGAAGAGCATGTAGAGAAGTGATGGGATTACACATGATTTCTGCCTCTGCTGACATGAATTTGACAAAGTCATGAAAACTTTCCATCCATGAGGGCTGTTACCCAGTTGGGAAGTTTTTGTATCAACTTTTGGTTCTCTTCCCAGTCGTTTAATATTTCCAGACCTTTCACATGAGGTATGGCTTGCAAGCAGGCATTTAGGAAGTCTGAAAATGTTCTCAGAACTTCTGCATCTTTGGATTGTATTTTAGGCCACTTAGACAGTTTTTCCCGAAACGCTCTTTGAATGACAAAGGGTTGGCCGTATCTTTGGTTAAGCTTGTCCCAAGCGTCTTTGTAGGCTTCTTCATCATTTAACGATATCATTGGTCACAGCTTCACGTGTGTAAATTTTACTTCTTAAATCAGCAGCAGGTGTAACATATTGTCTCACGTCACTAAAGAGTTTCAGAATACAGTTCCTTTTTTCCTCAAGCGAGTCAGCAATTTCAGCCAGCTGCTTATCAGTTATGTCTGTTTTTAAGGTCTGCCTTGCTTTAAGAGCATATAACTTCCATTGCTCATACAAAGTGGTTACCCTTTTTTCTTTCTTGCAGCATTCATCTTTCTGATAAGCAAGCATTTTATGAAAACGTTCTGAACGTCTTGTACATGACACTGAAGTTCTGAGTTTTTATTTTATCTTTAACTGCTCCATTTGGATCCTTTTCCTTCTCTGTTTATGTCTGGAGCAGGCTTTCAGAAACCTGATCGTCTGTATCCATTTCCATAGTGAATTCGCTGACTACAGTATCGTGTCTCAGCTCCGTCGACCATCACGCCGATTCTGACGTACTGCAATCCATTTCCCTTCGTCTCGTTGAAGCTGTCTTTCAGCACATGCAGTGAGAATCTGAACCAGCAAAGATGAAGCTCTTACTGTAGTGGATCCCGTCCAAATGATGGCGAAAGCTTTACTGATGTTTCTAGACTTTTATTATTGTCCCTTTTCCTTTCCAGAAATCACCATAATAGCTGAATGAAGTGATATAAATTGTACATAACCATTACTACATATTCAGTGATTTCCACAAAATACTTGTTTTTAACTAACAGCATACAAAAACACAAACCTTATGCCTTTTCGGAGGGTGATAAATAAATGTATAAATAGTCCTTTCTATTACACCCTCTTTTTTCGTGAAAAGCAGATTTTGTTTCAAAATAAAAGTCCCTCGTAAACACCAGAAATGTGATCCTTAACAATGTTTAAACATACAAAATATACAAAAGGCAAAACAAATTAAATTGAAAGGTAACACCTACTAAAGTCTGTTACATAAAACTATTATTAAATTAAATTCCACGGTAACAAAGCTGCATGCTTCTAAACACCGCTTTATTATGCATTACACGGAGAGAAGATGGAAAGCAAATGCCATCGAAGCTTTTCTAAGACAGTTAGTTTCCTATTATGAATCCATGCAAATAATTAAATCATACATTCTTTAATACACATAGCCTGCTCTATGCATTCTTTCCCTCAGAACTCTGCCTTCTGTCATGTTTTCACACAAAACAAAACTACTGTTGTGTCTGCCGTCTGAATTATAATAATAACTTTAATTAAAACTGAGCAGTATTTACTGTGAGTTTTTAAAATCGTGATAACCATATACAGGTTTAATGATAATTAAAATATGAAACGGGGTAATTAAAATATCCCCACAAGCTGATATGTCAAGTATGTCTTGGTGAGCTACCTCCAATCAGGCCACGATCTACTGGTAGCTCGCGGGCAACATGTTGGAGACCACTGATATAGTGCTTTTACCAATACATATTATGTCAAAGCACTAAACAGTAGCCTATCAAATTGGGGAATAGAGTGTCAGTAATGTATAATCAATTTTCAGTTAAAGGCATTTCATTATTAAATTGAGATATGTTGTTGTCTAGATCAGCTCATTATAAAAAGGAAAAGGATCTAAAAAGGATAATGTAGGTTTTAGTGGCAAAACTATTGTATTCATAAAATGATGGGGCATATGCTAAAAAAAAACAGCTCCTGAACGTTGCACAGTTTCTTACGTATAAAGTTCCTGCCTTGGTAGCTGGTATAAGTGAACAAATGTTGCCCTTGCATTAGGAGTTCTGTGGGAAATCGGATATTTGTGTTTAGATGTAGGTCAGATGTTCAGATATAGGATATGTATTAGATTAAAATCCACATTTGAAAGTGGTACAGATTGACTGCAAAAAAACACTGAACTTGTGTGGATTTTTGTGTTTAAACATGTGCAACAAATCATGATTTGTGTCAGTTGTTAGAAAAAAAAATCTGATTTTTTTGTGCCAGTGTAAAACGCAGCCTAATGGATACAGAAAAATGCCTTCCGCACATCGGAAACTGTAGGCTTTCACACAGCCGTGCACACACATCATCATATCTCTACACGAGAAGACTTTATTAGGCGGGGAAGGGAGTGGTCTCAGAATTAAAGATGAAAGATGCAACATAACAGGGGTCACTCAACACACCAGAGATCACTCATACTTCATTAAATAAATAAAAGATATTTAATTTTGCCGCAATACATAATATACTGAACAGTTTTAATGCTGTATTATTGATTGTTTAAGTTGCGAATGGTGTTTGCTAAGGGTGTTGCTCATTGATACACAGAACAATTGGGTGAAGTGCTGTATCGTGAATAAAACACAGCTGCTGACCAATCAGAATCAAGGAATGGAACTATAAAGGAATACATGATTTTAAAATAATGCTGAATGCATTATTGTATTTAACCAATCTTGTATTCTTAGCCTACTGCATTAATTAATCTAATCATAATTATAATTACTAAAATTACTGTAAATACCATTAGTGGCTAATCATGGGTATTGGGTAGGATTAAATAATTACTGTGTGAATGACAAGTGACAACACATAATTCTATTTCTTTGGCCATGAATAACTGCAGTTTTCCTACTCTTGGGAGAAGATTTCCCTTTTCAGGGGGTTAAAGAGATTAATCAATGTCAGTGTCTGCTTTTTTTAAGGCAATAAGCTACAGACTTTTGACAATGCCCTACAGAGCACCACTTTGTTCAGTCACACATTTAACCCAACCCCCCACCCCTCCACCGCTGTCTGTCAAGCTGGTTGCTAGAGCCTGCCTTTCTAAAGGCACCCACTCTGCTCTTCCCTGCTTGACCTATTATTTGATATTTGACCACTCAGTTGCAAGACACTTGCACTTTGGAGCTCAAATGTCACTGAGGCATCTTGTCAGTTCATAGACACTGATCGCTGACAAGCAAATTTTCTTTAGTGTGTTACAGTGCTTGAAAAACTAGGGGGCAGTGCCTATGTCACCACAGGCCATGGTAAAAATGGAGAAGCAACAACATAAAAGCACCAACATAAAAATATATGGTGTTTTGGTATGGCAATTTTGGTAATTTCATAAAGGTCACTCTCAGACTAAGATTTCAGAAGCTGAACTGAGGAGCTGGAACTGAACTGAGGGATACTTTAAATATATCTGTGTAAAGGATGGGAGCAATGACTTTAAACCTGTGTGCCCTGTGCAAATGGAAATGGTACAGCATAGCAGTCACATAATTTTCACATAATAGTTTTTTTTTTTTTTTTTTGCAGCCTCTTCAAAGACTGCAACTAAATTTGTGTCTTCTGTGGAGCTGACATGGAGAAGTGGGTGCTCAGTGAACCATGGATTGGCTGCCATGAAATGACAGGAATCATTGGCATACATTTCAAACAGCTTGCTGGATCCCATTAAAGTGCCACACACTCCAATTTAAAATGGACAAGAAGGACTCCACTTTGATAGACTAAAATGGATAACTGATCCCCTCTGCATTAATTGCTACAGAATATATATATATATATATATATATATACAGTATACATATTTATATTTGTCCAAATAATATGAAATAAATAAATATAAAATCTAAAAATGAATTCACACAAACACAATTCCTTAATGAAGATGTTTAAACTGTCAAGTCATTTGGCATTTTTATGAAGTAAAATGTAAAAAAAAAACTAAGGAAAACAGACAAATAAACCAATAATGGGTTACAAGTCGTGTCATCATTATTTATAGACTGTAATGCTTTTCACAAGGCAAATTGTGTCAAAGCAGCTTCACAGTACTAAACAGGGAAGTAGTGTGTCGAAAAAAAAAAAAAAAACAGCAGTTTAAATCTAGGCTGCAGCAGAGTCAGATTATTCAGTCACATGTGCGTTCGCAGGCATTACATGAAAAAGGTTCTCACACAAACCAGCTGATTAGACACACCAGGGGCCCGTTTCAGAAAGGAGGTTCAAATAACTCGGATTTTAAACTTGAACTCTGAGTTGCTTTACCCAGAGATTAAAAACTCAGAGTTTTCGGTTTCAGAACAGCTGATCTGAGTAAGGTCAATCAACTCTGAGTAGA
>JAUCMR010021539.1:0-11102 GCA_032357425.1 Enteromius argenteus | reverse complement strand
GGATTCTCAATATGTATTCTTTTGTGTTAATGTTGCAAGCTGTTCTGTGACAATGTCTGTTGGGTCTGCTTGTAAAGATATCCTGAGGTATTTATGACATCCTGTGCTGTTTGAGGGCTCGTTGTGGAATTTGGCTCCTCGTGTTTCAATGTTCTGATCTGAATCGTGTCTAATTTGCTCTAATCCATTACAGGGGCCTGGCTTGCAAAAATAGACATCACTTCTGCTTTCAGATGGATGCCTATTCATCGGGATTCATGGCATTTATTCGGCATTCAGTGGCAAGAGAAATTTTTACTTTGAAATCTGCTTAACTTTGGACGCAAAAGCAGCCCAAAAATCTCCCGAAGCTATTTGCTGGAACCTGTTGAACAATTATGAAATCCCGCACCTCCTCCACCTCTTAGACGACTTCCTAGTCATTTCACCCCCCGACACAACCCAGCCGCTCACATCCTCACTGTCAAATTAGTTTTTTCTGAGCTTGGAATCCCCATCGCTCAGGAAAAAACTATGGGTCCCTCACTACATCCATCAAATTCCTCTGCATCAACTTAGACTCAGATAAATTCCAGCTTAGTCTACCTAAAGAAAAGATCGATAGGATAATCCTTGTCTTCTCTTCTTTCCTCGTCAGCCCTAACTGTTCTAAACGTGAACTCCTCTTTCTGCTCATGCATTTAAACTTCACCATGCGCATTATTCCCCAAGGCCGCCCTTTCATCTCGCATCTTCTCTCACTCGCTTCCTCGGCTCTTGCACTAGAGGACCACATTTCCCTATCTAATGATTGTCGTGATGAGCTAAGGGTATGGATCATATTCCTTAAACAATGGAACGGCCTCTCCCTTTTTTTTTTATAGCAATCTCATTTCGTCTCCCATCAACATAAATTTATTAACATTAACTTTTCTATGGGGAAACGAATAGACTTCAAAGGCATATTAGTTCATTGCGACAACGAAGCAGTTGTCCAGTGTATTAATAAATGCCGTTCCTATTCGCCCGCCCCCCCCCACGCCACTCCTAAGACGCTTGGATTTCAGCATGTGATCAAATCGTAATAACTGCCAGACACATTCCAGGTCCGGAAAACCAAATTGCTGATTCTGTCTCGCTTTCTGTTTCAGAAATTCAGGATGCTGGCTCCAGAGGCGGACCAATTCTCAACCCCAGTTCCTCACTATTCGGAACTAATATTCCCGTAACTCATCCACTAAAACCCCTCCTCAGTGCTTCACTCGATACCATCCTCCAAGTGGTTTCCCCCAGAACCCTCCAATCATACGTTACAGCATGGAAATGTTTTACATCACCTCTCTTATAACATGCCATTTCTAGATTTTTCCCTTCTCTCAATAACCTCTTTTATCTCTTTTCTCAACAGCGTCAAGAGCCTCCAAGTTGGGTCCATCAAAGGTTACCTAAGTGGCATTCAGTTTTTTCACAAATTGATGAATGGAGCTCCTTCACCTGAAATCTCTAATTCTCAAACCTCCATGCTAATCAAAGGAACCCAACGATCCCAGCCAACCCATCCTGATCCCAGATTACCTATTACCCTGGACATCCTCAACAAATGCATCCACACACTCCGCTTTAACTACCAGCCTCCCAGTACCACCCATACACTCGAAGCCATGTTTATTTTAGCCTTTTTCGGATTTTTAAGATGCTCTGAGCTGACAGTCTCTTCCAAATTCGATCCGGCTTCAAATCCCACCATTGCAGACATAACTGTTCTCGATGGCGAGACCATCTCTTTCCTAATCAAACAAAGCCAGACCGATCGAGCCAAGAAAGGCCATTGTCTCTACATATTTAAACTTCCTTCTCCAATCCAACTATATCAGTCCATCCATGAGTATCTCTGCTTCAGGACATCTCAGGCCAAGTCCCAATTTGAACCTTTATTTCTCAATGATTCTAATAAACCTGTTTTTCCTGTTGTTCGCTTCTGGTTCCAAAAATCCATCTTGCAAGCATTGGGTATCCCTGCAAAAGACTCTTTCCGAATTGGGGCTGCAACATCTAAACAGCAGATCTAGACACTAGGAAGATGGTCATCACAAGCCTTCCAAAGCTACATCAGAACCAGCCAGGTTCACATCAAATCTTGCCTGTCTGTCATTACAAGTACGATTCCATCATCTGACGTTATTTTAAAACACCCCAACCACACAAGTACCCTCCCCAGGGAGCCTTGACCTCCCATCAGACATTGGTGGAGCTATTTCCAGCCTGAGATATTACCATCTCCACCTTAATGGTCGGGGTTCCTTACTCACCCGACACCAGGAGTCTTGATCTCCCATCAATTATCAGTAAGTCTCTCGGTCAGATGTCGGCGAGAGTTCTCCCAGTCGGGCTCCTATGCTTACCGCCTGCAAGGGGAACTCATCCATTCAATGCCATGAGTCTTGACCTCCCTTCGGATGTCGCCAGAGTCCCCTTTGTCAGGTGTCCCAAACTCTTTTTACCTGTTTAAACCGATAAGACCCATTCGTCCGACATCCGGAGTCTTGATCTTCGGGCGGGGGCCTCATGGGCCCTCTGTGCCCTTTTGAGTTCTCCTGGCCAGGGCAAATAATGCTGCTCCTCCTCCATCGGCCAGCAGGGCTCTCCTATTCCGATGCAATGAACCCATTAATCATGAGTTTCCGACAGAGTGCTCCAAAAACCATGCAGTCCATACAGGCAGTCGGTAGACCCTTTTTTTCAGATGCCACAGGCAGCTCCCAAACAATCAGTTCTCCCAATAGGCTCCCCCGGCTTGCCAGCCTCATTACCAGCTCCTGCCAGATTGTATTTGGGGGATACCCAATCCGGCGTCTGTCCAACTCTATTTTACCTTTCTGGGGATAATCTGGGTTCGGGCTTTCCCGAGCCCGGGGCCCTTCCTGGGACAGCATGCCAAGTATGCATTATTATTCTCGCCAAATACGCTTGCTATACTATGGCTAAATAATATGTAAGTGAAATGATTATTCTTTTTATTCTTTTTATTATTTGTGTCTTGTCTTGTCACTGTCATTCTGTTGCACTGCAGAGCTCTGTCACTAAAACAAATTCCTCGTATGTGTAAACATACCTGGCAATAAAGCTCATTCTGATCTGATTCTGATTCTTCTGATTCTGATGTTTTGCAAAGTTCGGGAGGAGCACATCAGATACTTGTACTGGGGGCTACTCTGGGTTCAGGCTTTCCTGAGCCCTTCCCGGGACAGCACGCCAAGTATGCATTATTATTCTTGCCAAATACGCTTGCTATACTATGGCTAATTATATGGCTAATAAGTGCGAACTCATGAAATATGTGTTCTGTGTGAGGATACTTTTCTTTAATCTTCTGGATCTTATTCAGGAATTTTTAAGTAAACAAATGGCCAATATATGACTGTTTTTTTTTAAAGTGAGACCATTTTAATGTAAACCCACTGAAATGTGTGATCAAAGAAGCTTAATGGATGCATGCTGTAAAAAATGCATGCTATTTATGTTGTTTTAGAATAATTAAAATATATTTTGAACATAGAACAAACCCTGCGTGTACCTCTTTTCCATCAGATGACTAAAAGTATTAAGACTGCTCCCAGTAAAACACATTTGTAAAATGGTTTTAGCATATATGAAATAAATAAATAAATAAATAAATATTTCTTGTGATGCCTGTAATAAATGTGAGAGGAGTATTAAGTCAAATATAAAAGTGTTAGAACGCTTGATGCCTGTGAAGTGGGCTCAGACGAGCTCGGATCCATTTGCAAGCTTTATTATCAAAGTCAGACAGGCAGGGTCGAACACCAACAAACAAACACAACGAAGGCCAAGCAATAATCAGTACCAGAGTCCAGGCAGAGAGGTCGAGGTATCAGGCAGTAATCGTAATCCGTAAATCCAGGCAGAGAGTCGGGGTATAAGGCAAAGGCTCGAAGATCAAAGGCAGTCCAGGTGAAACACTAAGGCAGTCCGAATAATCACAGAATAAACGCTCAGAGATGCAGCCGTAGCAAACAAAACTTCGCGCCTTACTGCGGTAATTCTGGCGCTTAAATAGTGGACGAAATGAGAAACACCTGCGGCGGAACTCACCGAGGTGCGTGGGTGATTAAGGTCCGGGTAGGAACATTAATACTCCGGGGAAGGTTCCAGCTGATGATGGTCAGAGAGAGCCACAGAGGTCTGACTTATGACAGAGCCCAGGAGAGAGTCCAGGATTTCATGGACCTGGTAGGCCTCTTCGCCATCGATAATAAGGGGGGGTGGGGGGGCTCAGGTGTTGTGACCTCGTCCTGGTCCCTCTCTCCTCCCGGAGCATCAGCGGGCTTGAGCAAGGACACATGAAAGGTGGGTGAGATTCTGTATTGAGCAGGTAATTCTAATTGGAATGAGACTGGTGTAACTTTTTTTATGATTTAAAAAGGACCCACATACCTCGGGTCTAACTTTCTACAGGGTTGCCGCAGGTGGAGGTTCTTGGATGATAGCCACACCCACTGTCCTGGTTCGTAGGTTGGGTTTTTCCGTGAACCTCCGAACAGCTCGTTGCAGGTGTACGTGAGCTTGATCCCACGTTTCCTCACTCCGACGGAGCCAGTGGTCCAGGGGAGGGAGGTTAGTAGGTTCGCCTGACCAGGGAAACAGAGGGGGCTGGAAGCCAAGCACACATTGGAAGGCTGTCATACCTGTAGCTGGTTTTCGGAGGGAGTTTTGGGCATATTCCGCCCACAAAAGGTAACGGCTCCAATCTTGTTGACTTTGTTGACAATATGATCGTAGGAATCTGGTAAGCTCTTGATTGAGCCTCTCGGCCTGCCCGTTAGACTGGGGATGATAACCGGAGGTTAAGCTGACATTAATATTCATCTTTTCACAGAAGGCATGCCACAGTCGGGAGGTGAATTGGGGGCCACGGTCTGAGACGATGTCTTCCGGAATTCCGTAGAAGCGAAATACTTGTTCCATGATGATTTCTGCAGTTTCCCATGCGGTGGGTAGTTTCGTGAGGGGGGTGAGACGACAGGCTTTCGAGAAGCGGTCTATGATGGTGAGTATGGTTGTGTAGTTGTTGGAAGCAGGTAGGTCTGTTACAAAGTCCATAGCGATGTGGGACCACGGTCTTTGGGGAACGGAAAGTGGATGGAGGAGGCCGGCCGGTTTCTGGTGTGATGTTCTGGTGATGTTGCAGGTGGGGCAGTGTTGCACGAATCGAGTGATGTCTGTAGATAAGGTGGGCCACCAGAAGCGATTTGAGACCAGTTCTGTGGTAGCTGTGATGCCGGGGTGCCCTGAGCTAGGATTATCATGGACAAGATGTAGCAGCCTGGAGCGCAAGGTTTCTGGTACATATTCTCTATTCTGGGGACAGCCTGGAGGGGTAGGTTCTGAGGACTGGGCTTTGGTGATTTCAGCCATAATATCCCAGCAGATGGGTGCTACGATGAGCGGAGGAGGATTGATGAACTCTGGGTTGGTATTGGGAGCTTGAGGATCAAATTGGCGAGATAGAGCATCAGCTTTGCCATTTTTTGAGCCTGGACGGTAAGTTAATTTAAAGTTAAAATGAGTGAAGAAGAGCGCCCATCTGGCCTGTCTGGAGTTGAGTGTTTTAGCTGATCGAATGTACTCCAGGTTTCTGTGGTCGGTGAGAACTAGAAACGGGTGTTTGGAGCCTTCGAGCCAGTGCCGCCATTCCTTCATGGCGAGGAGTTCTCTGTCTCCAACATCGTAATTTCATTCTGCGGGTTTTAACTTTCGTGAGCAGTATGCACAAGGGAATAACTTGGGTGGACTGCCATGACGTTGGGATAGAATGGTCCCGATTCCACTGTTAGACGCATTGACCTCTACAATGAACTCCAGCTCAGGACCGGGGTGTCGCAGAATGGGAGCTGACGTAAAGCGAGTCTTTAAGTCCAAGAAGGCTTGTTCACTCTGTGGAGTCCATCAAAGGATGTTTGGGCCTTTGCGGGTCATAGAGGTGAGTGGAGCCGCTACCTGACTGAAGCTTCGAATAAATCGTCGGTAGAAGTTGGCAAATCCGAGGAAACGTTGTAAGTCTTTGATGGTTCTGGGTCTCGGCCAATTCAGGACTGAAGTGACTTTCTGGTCGTCCATGGTCACCCCCTCTGTGCTGATGATATACCCAAGAAATGAGATGCGTGTCTGATGGAACTCACATTTGGGGAGCTTTGCATAGAGTTGGTGTTGAATGAGACGTTTCAGGACTGTTCGAACATGCTGAACATGGGATTTAAAGTCTTCAGAATATACTAGAATATCGTCAATGTAGACAATGACCTGACGCTGTAACATATCCCTGAAGATGTCGTTGATGAGGGCCTGGAAGATGGATGGACTGTTTGACAAGCCGAAGGGCATAACCCGATACTCATAGTGCCCGGTGGTCGTGGAGAAGGCTGTTTTCCATTCATCCCCCTGCTTGATTCGGATTAAGTTGTAGGCACTTCTCAGATCCAGTTTGGTAAAGAACTTGGCTTTGCGGAGCTGTTCCAGGGCAGAGGGAACAAGGGGCAAAGGATAGTGATACTTCACAGTTATGTCGTTCAGGCCACGATAGTCGATGCAAGGTCGAAGTCCGCCATCTTTTTTCTTGACAAAAAAGAACCCCACTGACACAGGAGAGGTTGATTGGCGGATAAAGCCTTTAGCCAGTTCCTCCTTGATATAGTTCTGCATGCTTTCAGTTTCTTGCTGAGAGAGAGGGAATATACGACCTTTCGGGGGCGTGGTTCCAGGAAGGAGGTCAATTGCACAGTCGGTGGACCTGTGAGGTGGTAGCCGGGTAGCCCTCTCCTTGCTGAATGCCACTTGAAGATCATGATATTGTGCAGGTAGGTGTTCGTGAAGTTCTGCCTGAGGTGTGGTTTCTGGTGGAGATCTAGGAGGTTCCTGGAGGCCCTTAAGACAGTGAAGGTGACAGTGGGAAGACCAGCGGGTAATTTGCCCTTTCCGTCCATGAGATTGCGGGGTCATGAAGTTCGAGCCAGGGGAGACCGAGGATGATGGGGTGTATGGGTGACTGGATTGTGAACAGACGAATGGTTTCTTGATGAAGCGGCCCAATGTGTAGCTTGACATCCTCAGTGGTAGATGTTATTCTCCCTGATACCAGGGGTCAGCCGTCTAGGGCTGCCACGGCCACACGAGATCCGCATGGAAGGAGAGGGAGATCACAAAGCTTAGCATAATTCTCATCAATAAAATTTCCCGCTGCCCCTGAGTCTATGAATGCTGTCGTGGCAAATTCATGGCCCTGAATATTAAGCTTAACATTGACTGTCATGGAGTTATTTATGGGACTGGCACTCACCCATGATGGGGTCTGGCGTGGTGGCCGAGTCGGGCAGTTGGCTTGGATGTGATCCGGCTGTCCGCAGTACAAGCAGAGGTGGCTGCGGAGTCTCTTTTCACGCTCCTCCTGAGTGAGGTGAGTATATCCGATCTGCATGGGTTCTGGATCGGCAGAAAGAGTGGTGGATGGCAGTGGTTGGAATGGGCATCTTCCCCGACGTGAGTGGATGAGGTTGTCGATCTGAATGGTGAGCTCCATGAATTGTTCCACGGATTTCCCCTTGTCATGACACGCTAGCAAAGCCTGAAGTTCATCATGCAGTCCCTTGCGGTACATCACCTTTAGTGGTTCAGAGGGCCAGCCGGTTTGGGCCGCCAGGGTGCGAAACTTCAACGTGTAATCTGCAGCCGTTGAAGATCAAAGGCAGTCCAGGTGAAACACTAAGGCAGTCCGAATAATCACAGAATAAACGCTCAGAGATGCAGCCGTAGCAAACAAAACTTTGCGCCTTACTGCAGCAATTCTGGTGCTTAAATAGTGGACAGAAGCAGTAAAATATGGCACCCAAGATAACAAAAAAACACCTATGACAATACCCAGACTTTTAGCTGCTTTTCTCTCTCTATGAGCAGAACTTTGGCTCTTTAACTCTCCAGTCACTCTTTCTGATAGAACCTTTGCATGTTTTCGGGCAACATGGAAGATTTTCACATTCAGAGAGCTCATGATTGTCCCAGGAAGGAAGAATACATTTCGCACCATGCTGTACGGCATGACCAAAGAGCCCAGCAGACATCATAATTTTCTTTGTAAAAGGTTTACAGTTATAAACATGAGTTGAGTAAAGATAATTTACATATATAGTACATGCCCATCCATTTTAACTCCCTAAATGGACTCTCTGAGATTAAAATGGGTGGGTGGGAGCTAACTTACCCAAAAACACCAACATAAAAAAAAGGCTCCCTATTTTCTCATTTTACTAAATAAAAAGCATGGAAAAACATTATTGACAGTAAATACTAAGTAAATATGGGTTTCACAACATTGCAATGCGTTAAAGGGATCATGAACTGAGAAACCAAAATTCCCTTGGTCTTTTGACACATTCTATTAAAAATCCTATAGACGGTTTCATCGGGTGCACGCGCCTGGACCTAAGTTAACTTCCAGTCTGTGTTTGTTTAGCGGTCTGGTTAGTGTCGCGGGCTACAAACGTAGCTAATAATGAGTAATGAAGTTGGTCTCATGTTATTGTGCTGTGGCATGTGTTTCCCAAACATTTATTTATGGCGACCTGCCATGATATAAAAACCGGCTTCATTGAATATAATCCAAATTTGCTCAGACTAGGGGTGTCGTGATATACCGGTATTGATGATAACCATGATATTCAGATAATAAAATATCCACATTGTGTTAATTTAGGGCGTATGAACGGGAACAAGGCAAAGAAAGAGGTTAATTTAGGGTGTGACGATAAACCGGTTTTGGCGGTAACCATGATATTTAAAATTAACAGGACTCTGATGATAACATGACACATAAATTATCCAACGCTAATGCCTAGTTGATATCCCAGGTGGCAGCATTGCACCTCAACACTGACACCTGCTGTCAAACAAGAAGAAGACGCAGCGTTCACGCAGGAATCATGCTGAGTGAGTGAGAGGCTTTGACCAGTCCGCTGAGAAAGGGGGGCAAAGTAGGCAGGTGGTCAGGATATGACTGCTGGACCCGCAATACAGGCAGAGGCCCTGTGTGACCCGACGAGCTTGTTCTGTGGATGATAGATGAGATAGATGAGGGGAGTTACTCTGTGAGGCAGCAGCAGTGACAGGCTCTTTATGAATGTGACATTATGTGATTTTTGCTCAATCGTTGACAAACTGATTGGGTGGCAAATCAAGTAATGTCTACTTTCAAATAAACCAATTCAAATGAAAAACATATATTCTCACATTATGTATCCATATGAAACATGCATAGAGGTGCATCTACTGCTGTGGAGATGATGAGTCAGCATCACTGACTTCATCTCTTAAACCAAAAATAAAGAAAGCACTAGTTTATTAATTAATTATTAAAATGTTAATGCAGCCTCATGCTGTTTTTCGCCAACACATTCATTATCATTACTAGGGGTGTAACGATTCGCGTAATGTATGATTCATTGTCATTTTTCAAATCATCAAAGTGATCATCCTTATCCCCTAGTTAGTGGAAACTTGAGTCAGCAGAGCACGTGCGTGCCATTATTTAGTCTTTTGGAATGCTTATCTTCAGCTGGGATGTTCTTGTGTTAACGAACGCAGCTCAATGTGTCAGCAGATTCGTTAAGGGACAGATGCATTGCATAAAATTAAAGTTTATATATATTAAAAAAAAGTTTTATACATATTAGTTTTATATAAAAAAAATTATAAAATGTCTGGTTTATTTGCAACAGTTATGCAAACAACAATAAAAAGACATTTATGACATTAAAACAGCGACATCTACTGACACACACCATGCTGCATTCATTGACACCATAGGTTGAAACAAGAACATAGCTGAAGATAATGAGAACATTACATCGCTGCCTTTGACAAGTGCATTGTAAACGACTAAATAATGACACGTATGTGCACTGCTCACTCAAGTCTCCACTAACAAGGGGGTAGGGATCAACACTATGATATATGATACGAGAATTTTTACACCCCCAATTATTACTGCTGCCAGGAGCTGTAGCAAGCTTTATGCGTGTGCTTAAATGCTTATTAGGCTGTAAGTAATTAAAGGCAATTAAAATTATTATGATTTAAATTGTTCATTAGTAAACAAGCGATTAGTCATATAATGCCTTAAATGAACAACTACTACAAAAATTTAATAGTCATTAGACATAACCCCCTCATGTGTAATGACTATTAAATTCTTGTAATGTTGAGTTAGGACGATTCCTAACCTCGTAGCAGCGCCCCTGACGTCTTGACTTTATTAATTTTCAACCAGCTCAGAGTGCAGTGCTTTGTAGTGTAATGTAGCTGATGTCAGTGATGTATTGCAACTAAGTAATAATACTTTGTTACAGTACTTAAAGGAGTGTTTTGGGAGTATTTGTACTTTACTTGAGTTTATATATTTCAGCCAATGTTTACTTTTACTCCACTACATTTCCTAATTAAAATTTATACTTTTACTCGGATACATTCCATCGAAGCCTATTTGTTAGTTACTACAAAAAAGGCAGAAGAACACAGATGGCAAGAAAGCAGGTTTGGCGAATCAGTGGTCTGGCGCTTGCAAGTTAGAAAAAAACACCTCTGCTCATGCACAGTGTTGCCAGCTTAGAGACTTTGTCGCTATATTTAGCGACTTTTTTCAAAAAAAGCGACTAGCGACAAATCTAGCGACTTCTTTGACAAACCTCAGCGAGGCTCTAGTACTGCCGCGCGAGCACGAGCTCTTGTTTTCCCAGCGTGCGCACATCTCTCTCTGCATCTGTTCTGTTCAGCGAGAGACTGAGAGGAGCAGAGCTTTCAGTTAAAATAGATAAAATGTTGCTTCTAACTCTATTTTACATGCAAATATAGCCAAAATCACAGCATAGCCATTGCCTAATTCTTATGTGTATTTGACTTTCATGAGACAATGGCTCGGTTATAAATAAGGATTTTAGTCCAGATTAACATCTTGTAAAGTAGAGCTAGTTTAGTAGGGCAAATAATGGGGTGCATTTCAGTCACTATTTCATATTCATTCCGTTTTTCTGACAAAAGAAACCATTAAATATATCAGT
>JAUCMR010021537.1:0-11109 GCA_032357425.1 Enteromius argenteus | reverse complement strand
GTGATTCTGTTCAAATTCCCTATAGAATCTTAAATGATTCTGATTCGATTTATTTGTATATTTGAGCTAATTTTGTCCCTACAACTATATACTCCACATTTCTTCTTCTTTTCCATATTGCCCCATCATCCGCAAACAGAGGTCTCCCCATGCCCACTTGTATATTTCCATATATATCATTTATCATAATTGAAAATAACTTGAGACTTATTACACTCTCCTGAGGTGTTCCATTCTCTGCCACATGTTTACTAGACAGTTCTTTTCCTTACTTGAATTGTTCTGCCTTTCAAAAAATCCCTAATCCAGTTAAAAATTCTTCCTCTAATTCCCATTTTATACAACTTAATCATCAACCCCTCTCTCCATAGCATCCATATGCTTTTTCCACATCAAAAAATACTGCTACAACTGTCTCTTTATTTATTTGAGCTTTCCTTATCTCATCTTATCTCATCTTCCAAGCATAACACCCCTCGCTCTCTTAAATCCACTTTGACATTCAGTCATCATACCCTGTTTTTCCATAATATACATTAATCTCTCATTTATCATTCTTTCCATTAGCTTACAGATGTGAGAGGTCAGGGCAATGGGTCTATAATTTGATGGCTTACTAGAATCTTTCCCAAGTTTTCTTACTGGTTTAATAATGGCTTCCTTCAAACTTTTTGGCACTCTACCTTCTTCCCATACTTTATTGAATAGCATCAATAACTTCTTCCCCTCATCACTCAAATGCTTTAGCATACTATCACAAACCAAACTTTTTCTTCTCTCAATTAATGGCGGATTGCAAACATTTTTTAGGTGCGTATCGCCACTGGAGACTTGTGTATTGTGAAAGAATCACTCTTTGTTCAAATAATTTTTTTTACATTGTTTATTTGTTGTTTGTTTTTTGCTGCAATATGATACAGGATATGACTCTGCAGGGGGATGAGGCTCTCTGACATTGTTGCTTATTGTGGCCATTAAACTAACTAGTTCATAAGAGTCATTAGATGGTGAATCAGACACTCCTTTTGCTGTATGTGTTATGGTGAGTTTATTGTGCTTAACTAACATCATTAAGGGAAGGGCTGTTTGAAACAGGTAACTATAAGTTTGTGAGTTTTATTTTATTTAATGATTCATTAAAATAATCAAATCATACGAGTCATTTGCATGCGATTCAGACCATGCTGACTGATCTGTATATTTTTGAATCAATGTAACAAAGTAGCTCATGAGAGTCATTTGCTTGTGAATTAGACACTGGCAGCACTGTGTATGTTTTTCGTTTAACTAAAGTTTATGTTTTTTTAATTAAATAGTTGATTTGGTTAGGTTAAGAAACTTTAAGTTAAGACAGTTAAGTTTATCAGACAGTTCTAAATTAGTAACTTCTAAGGTCAATAGTTTTTTTTATTCTTTTGAATGATTTAATACTAGATCTATTTATGGAATGGAACTACTGACTACCGCAAGACAATGCACATTTTCTTTTCATTTCTTTTATCGCAGTACATTCAATTTAGATGAGCAATGACTCACAATATAAGAATCGGTTACGAGTGGGACCTTAAAGAAGCAGATAGCGACAGAAACTCAAGACAGTATTACAGTGCCTTAAACCCCCAGTGAGCAAGCCAAAGGCCACAATGGCAAGGCAAAACTCCCTACAAAATTAAAAGTATGAAGAAACCTTGGGAGGAACCAAGACTCAGCAGGGGGGACCCATCCTCCTCTGGCCGGCACATAAATACTGCCTGTTTGATTTATAATATTTAAAGCTTGATGATGATTAACAAAATAACCAACCAATTCTAAAATGGCTATTGAGGCTAACTTGTACTCTACAACTCCTGCCTTAAGTCTACAACTCTTACCTGTACTTTAACCCTTACCTGTATTTAACAGGAATTATCTATACTCTACAATGCTTACCTATAGTCTACAGCCTTTACCTTAATTTCACAGTACGTCCTGCACTTAACAAACCTTACCTGTATTTCACAGGACTCACCTGTACTCTTCAACTCTTACCTGTACTTCACAATTCTTACCTGTACTCTACAACTCTCACCTGTACTCTAGCAACTGCCCTGAATGCACCTGTATGTTGGGCATGGCACTGAGATGGTCCTGTGCTGTTTGTGGTCTGGGTTGTGAGCCAAACTGAGGGCTGCTTGGGCTTTACCTGTGCACCCAGTGTCACCTGTGGCCGTGACGCTGAGGGGTCCTGGACTGATGCCGAAGTGCTGAGGGGTGCCTGTACTGCAGCCTGATGTATGTCTGGACTGTGGCTCTGAGGGGCCCTGCGCTGTGCCTCTTGTACTGTGTTTTCTAGCAGTGGCTCAAGGACAGCTAACTGTGACACGGACTCAGGAACACACTACATACAGCTACAACCACATCTTACTTACTACACTGATTTTACAAAGCTAAGGCAAAGTTGATGATTACATACAAGGGGGCATACAAGGATATTTTAAAATTAATAGTAATATATAAAAATTTTGTGTATTATGCAAAATGACATGCATTTATAGAAATTTTAGTAACACTTTCTATGAAGCCCGTATTTATAATACATTAAAAGGACATTCTTTAGCCATTATAATGAATGCATAATTTATTATAAATAACTTTATAATATGTTGCATCATCTCATGAACATTCAAAAGAATGTGTTATAATATTTATTTATTTGTGGTTAAGAACAATGCAATTTTTTTCTCAAGCAGCCATGAGATCAGATATCAGATCAGGTGAATGTGTAGTATGACACATTTGCTTTAAACAGTTTGACTATTTTGACCCTACACTATCTAAGTCTACTAAAACTCTTAGGTTTATAAACATTGCATTTTTTGAGTTGAATGTATGAAAGTATTGAAAGAGTTAGCTATAGCTTACATTAGCCTTGATATTAGCCTAACAGGAAACACTCAAATAACACTCAGCACCTAACCACTCACAAGATATTGTACTGTGCAGGTCTTAAATAAACAATGTCAAGATATGATATACTCCTTTATAAATGAAGTAACAGGATTCATAGGAAGTGTTACCAAATTTTTTCCTCAACTGGGAAATGAAACATACTTCCGGTTAGTAAAAAAATTAATGTGGTGTTTGAGAGGATACGACCCTTCTAAAGTCCAGAGAGCAGACGATTTAGTTCATCCTACAGTATAAGTACCCAGTGTATAGAACATCATTAGGGACACAATAAGAGACTTCACGACAAATCTTACTTCATGACCATTAGAAAACGATGTTCAATAAACTATAAATATGTATAATATGAATGCAATCTGGACATACAAGTCGCTTCACTGTAATTCACTGCACAGAATCATGTTAGAGGTAGCAGGTAATCTGTATACGTTTCATTTTATGAATACTATGAATATGAACATACTAGTAATTTCAAATATTACTTTTCGCTGTTATATATAATGAAAGGGTCCTCATCAGGCACTGAGACCATGACAGGGACCTCAGGAAGCTTTGGACATGACAGGGGAGACCTCAAGCAGCATTGGCCGTCACAGGGAGCTCAGGAAGCGTTGGCTAACACAGGGACCTCAGAAAGTGACGCCCACCACAGGTATCTCAGAAGCTATGGCCAAGGCAGGTACCTCAGGGACGAACCTCTCATCATAGGACTGATGGCCTTACATTGAAAAATGTATAGGTCAGTGCTTGTCAAATTTGTCCTGCGAACCCCACAACTGCACATTACTTGTGCCTCTGTTACAAGACAAAGTTCAGATCTTACAATGTCTACACATGAACTGATGAGATTAATTAGGTATGTAAGTTCCAGGACAGGTTTGGGAAGCACTGATGTAGTTAGTTTTAGTTTAACGTTACCACCTGCCTGTACACTTACATATACTCTACAACACATACATGTAATATATTACTCTTATCTGTACTCTACAACTCTTATTTTTCCATCCTTCAGGGCACTGTTTTTAAATCCTGGTCCATTTGTGTCACTTACCTGACACACTCCGTTCTTGAAGCTCTCAGGACTGAAATCCACTGCTGTAATGAGTGTAATTGCCCCAAAGTAACCCTTAAACACTTTTCAGCAGCACATCTTGGACTTTGCAGAAACATTTCTGGAGAATCCTACAGCAAAAGAATGAAAATGTGAAATGGTGAATAGATAGCCTGAATATAGCAATAACATATTTTAAAAAAGGTTTATGAACTTTTATACTGCAACAACACTTCCAATATATTTTTTTGTAATGAAGACCCAAATATTGTTTTGTTTACTGTGTACTGTGTAATGTTAACGGCAAGAAGCAGTAGTTTAATCACAACCTATATTACATTTCAGTTGATTGATGAAGTGATCTGAAAATGTTTATAAAAACGCTTAAACAGCAGTAGCCTCGCTTTTCGCGTCTTCGGTTGTCATGGAAACAAAACATAACCATAATTCGAGAAGTAATGAGTTTATCATTGACTGTTTACTGTTTACTCATTAATTTAACAGTATTGAGAAATACCAACAAACACATAAAACATTTCCTGTTCCCCGAAAGCATAAAAGACCCATTACATTATTAAAAATTGAATCGAAAATTTAAAAATGCAGTGCCTTGTCACTGTAACTACAGTGAGTAAGACAAGGACATTTAGCATTTCAATCAGAAGCAAACTGGAGTGCCGACACTGACTGAAGCCTGGTTTAAAAACACCTATTAGATAACTCTGTAAAAACATTGCCTTGTGACGTTTAAAGTTGTACATTCAAACAATAGCTATATGTTTTATGAGAGGGGTCTGACAATATTATTCATAGACTGACAGTTTAAGAGGTGAAGCTTCATGTTTACTTTTACTCTGAAAGTTTTTGTACGAATTCATGTAAAATAGTTACATTTTCTTTGGTCAGGCTGAATAAAAGGTAACAGATGAAGGAATTTAACATAGTTACTCATGCAAGTGTGTTGTGACATTTCTGTTGTGTCCAATATGGCATAGTATCCTTTTTAATAAAGAGTCTCTCAGCAAAGCCTGCATTAAACTGTCTTATTTGTAAAATAATTCTGCGTAAAATGTACCAAATATAGAATTTCTTACTGAGATGATCTTTATAAGCACACTATAGAAATAAAGGTGACTTGATTAAGAAGCAATGTCTAATCTAAGGAAGTTTTGATTTCTTTAATGTTTAAAATTTAAACCAATTAAAAAGTCAATGCAATTGATTTAAGTTATTGTATAATGATATATTCAAAACAAACGTATTACAAGTATTGGTCACATATATTTTTCACAGTACTTTTTCTTGTACAAATTTAATTAACAAAATAGCAGGTTAATAGAGCGATAACCTGGTAAAATATGTTATAATTCTCATGTTGCTTAAATGTTATAAGTCTGTATGGTTTTATTTGAAAATAAAGTGCTTTTGTTTTTTTGGTCAGGTCAAAATGCAAAACTGAACCAAGAAAGCAAAATGTGTGCTCTCAAATCTTCTTTTCACTCAAAATTGGTTTACACAGATTCATTTCAATTAGTCAAAGATTGACTCAAAAGATGAAATATTTGTGGAAATCAGATCCAGACTAGATCCTTGACTGCAAAGATGAATGTACAGTGTTGTTTATGACAAAGAACAGGTGTGGATTTGGGTCAAGTACTCTTGTGAACATATTCAGTACACGAAACCACATGTAGGCTATAATGGAAACATTTCTGCTTGGAGACCAGTGATTTCAGCTCGGATAAGGAGCTGTGCATTCAGAGTAGTCTGAGATTGTGGGTTTCCTGTTTTGTCATGCTGAGATTTTCTTTAAAAAGACCTGAAACAATTAATCAAAGAAGTTCACTCTGGCCCATTGATTCGCAATCTTTTAGTTTTTTGTCCTTGTACGTGATTCTACTTTTCAGTAAGACCAACGGAGAACAAGTGATGAAAGTCAGACCAGGAGGCAACAAGGTGCCTTTGTCAAGGGTCTCACCTCAGTCGTGGTATTGAAGGTGGAGGGAGAGCTGGATATTCATTCCCACCACCTACAATTCTTGCCAGACCTGGGACTCGAACCCACAACCTTCGGGTTACAAGTCTAATTCCCTATCCTGTATTCTTATGATTATATTCTAATATTCAGAACTGTTCTTTCAGGTGCACTCAGTAATTTAACTTCATGAAAAAAAATAAATAACAATAATAAAAAGAAAATTAAATAAATATATATATATATAAAAAGCCCTGTTAGTTGATTGCCTAAAAGCTATTTTATTTCGCATGCAGCAGGTCACCACACGGGGCAGAAATGTTGAGATTAGAATACACATGGTCCTTGAAGTGGTTCACTTGTCTCCTATCTGCTTTCTGCTTTTGGCAGAAGTGTTGAAGTGGGAATGAAGAGTTTTGATTACCCAATGGCTCAGACTTACAGCAGAGTGTGATAAAAATGCAAGTAATGACTTCAGTCCCTTATCCACCCTAAAAAAGTTATATATTTAAAATATATGTATTTCATACTAAGTATAGTTTAAATCTATTAACATAATTACTGTCAGATAACTCAAGACCTACTGATATAAAAATTCCAATTAATCTTTATTTTGAGTATTACTTGTGCACAATGCATATTTCTTAAGTCTAAAATGCATGTTTATTTCACTTTTAATGAGGTTATGTAATATTGCCCTTTACATGCAAAATATTTAAAGTGTACCTAGAGCAAAAGTTCCACTTTAGCACAATCAAACATACTTAATATGTTTTTAATTTTACTTCACTTCTGCACAATTAAAGTGCATTAAATACAAAATTAGTTGGTCCAATTTAGCAGAATTTGAGTATACCAGTTTAGTATGCTAAAAGTACAGTTGCATGGCATTTTATCAAGTTCATAAATATGAAAATGTCTTTGTAGTATACTAAGCATGAAATAAATGTAATTCAAATACATTTAAGTATATTTATTTTTCATTAGGGCAGTCCCTGTGTAATAGATGACAATTTAATTGTAGTGTTTCTAATTAAGTGATAAAAAGCAGTTGCAAACATATATTCATTAGAAATGTGTTTGTGAGCTGCCTCCAGATGTGTCTTGCTGCAATAGTCTTGTCACATCTTTTGTTGTTGGTTGTTATGTCAGTTACACTCACTCATGGTTTTTCTGTTTCATACCTTTTGGTACAAGGTGCACTTAAATCCTCAACCCCTTTCCTTATATTAAAGCAGTAATGACAGAATGCTGAAATTATAAATGTATATTTTAAGTTAGTCTGTTTCAAACTCATATACTTTTGTTTCAGTATAATGTGACAATTGATCGTTTATTTTTTGGTATAGCATATAGCACTCATTAACTCATTGAGCATTTGTCTTGAAGTTACAAGTTTGTCATGCAGCTGCAAAGTTTCAGTCACTTTTTATTTGTTTGTGAAACTGATACAGAAAACACAATGATCAAGATGGATAATTAGTGAGATAACTGACTGAGCATATTTTTTGAAGATAAAATGTGATGCTAGTAAACACAGTGGCTTTTAGGTGTCACAGGATGTGAGAAGTGGTTTGTTGTGTATGTGTGAATTCAGTCTTAGTTGGTGGACAGGTTTCCGTAAATAGAGTTCTGCTTTCTTTAGAAGTCTACATAAAAACCACAAATGTTTCCAGTGGTCTTTGTGAGCGTCCTCTTCTGTATCTTATTTTATCTGTCCAATTTTGAAGTACAAATCATTTTACTTTCTACTACTATTACACTGTCAGAAAAAAAGGTACAATGGAGGTACAATTTTGTTCCTAGGGGAACAAAACATATAACTTTACCTTTGAAAGGTACACAATATTTCCTTAAGGTACCCAAAAACAGTCATGAAGGTACAATCAGATGTGAGAGGTATATTGTTGTACCTTTGAAATTTTACAGACGTTGTCGCTTTAATAATTTCCCTCTCTTTGCTTCTGTTAATTCTGAAGCGAGTGAATTTGCACAGATCTGTTATGACAGAACTTCGCATGAATTACAACATAGAGTTTTTTTTGTAGTTTACAATTCTCATGTTTAAAAGTCGTAATATAATAGAGTGATTTCTCGAGGATTTTCTTGGTGTTATGATATTTACAAAGCCTCTTAAGAGCTAGCACCAACACTGTGTATATTTGAAATGTTTAACGTTAACGTTACCATTGTAATTGGTAAACGTTTTATATATTACAACTTTATTCACGGCCATTTTGTGTTAAATTGAACCATCAAACGTCAAGTACGTGATTAGGATCGTATTCATTTGTATTTTTCTTTTAAGTATTAACTAGTCTGTCTGTTCTATTTTATGCACATGTGACATTGCAATGCCTAATTATTACTATATTTTTTTTTTTCTTCTGGTGATATCAGCCCATCAACAGCTTTTCCTGCAGATTTGAAGTTCTAAAGTTCCCTTTTAATGAAAGAAAAAAGGAAAAAGATGACAAGATTACAAGGCCTCTGGTGAGAGCATATTTTTCATTCATATTTTTACAGTGCTACATGTAACCAGTTTATTGCTCACAAATTTATAATTATTACAAACCCTTTATTTTTTAATGCTTAGAAATGATAAATAAATTGCTGTCTGATTGTTTTTTGTGTTTATCTATGCACAAGGACATTGAATGTCATCAATAATGGGGCAGGTTCTTCAAGACCAGTACAGAAGGACACAGCCAGATACTCCCTTTGTTGAAGAGTGAATAAGGAAGACCTTTGAATGTAGGTGAAAAAAGTTTACTAGTAAGATGACTGTCGAAGATGCTGTCAACAAATATCCACTCTTGAAGAGTCCATCAGAGGTTTGTGTAGAATTATAACTAAAACTACACACTGGACACTGAAACCGTAAAAAAAAAAATCTAATTTACTTATGCTTGTGTTTTTCTTAACTATTTGCAGCTTCATCAAGAAATTGGTTTCCTGTATTAATCTGTTAATCTATGCCACCACTTTAAAGAAACATGGCATCCTTGCTCAAGGAAACCTCTATCAATGCTGCACAGAGGCTAGAGAGGAATCTGTCAGTGAAGACCATCTCGGTAATTGATTCTTCAACTTTGTCCTCATTATAAAGACTCAATTCTATCCTTGCATGGATTTCTACATATTTATTTGTGTGCCATTTTTTGTCTTTCAGGAATTGTTTTAAAAGCAGAACTTCTCATGCTGACAGTTCAGTCAGAAGCTCGAATGCTGCAATAGCCTGAAATAAAGAAAACCCATGCACAGAAATGCAACTGCAATAGAGACAATAGTCCAAAATCTCTACTGGGTGACATATTTCTACCGGTTCATTGTGTCTACTGGTATTTTGCCCAACTTATAAGAAAGACAGGAAACCGCAACCTTGTGAGTATGTACATGCATTATTACGTGCAGTTTGTCTGCTTGCATAACTGGAATAGAACAGACACACACACACACACACACGCATACATATACAGGGACTGTAACTAAACAAAACAATTCCAGCCTTTATGAGTTTTAAAGCTCTTTAAATGAAACACCTCCCACCAACCAAAAGCCAATCAAAAAAAGAGTTGACATTCGGAATGAAGACCCTGTAAGACATTTATCAGTCACAAAGATGGAGCAAACTAAAGTTACAGTCATCACACTTATGTGTAAGTCTATATTTGTGTTTTTAAATATTTCATGCCATGGTATTAATTTTAGTGACAGTCATCTTTTGCATATTTGAACTAGTACTTGCTTTTGCAGGTGTTTTGTTCCGTGAACAGCAGAGAGTGTTTGGGACTGAAGTGAGTATTAGTTAAATCAGGAGACGGTATCACTCTGTACTGTGACTGTTTCATACCATTTGGATCACACATTGTTTGGTGGAGAAACTGCTCACATGAGCATCAATCTTCTCTGTTAATAGAGGCTGAAAACCTGTCCATGAGGATGTTTCCACGTTTCAGTTTTGTGTTCAACAGCTCCAGTAACTCCCATGATCTACATATTACAAATGTCAGTGTCTCCGATGAAGGACTGTATTCCTGTGCATTAAAAGAAAGAAAAGTGCATGATATACACAGAATTAAAGGCTCTGAGTACCAGTATGGAAACAGAAGTAGTTGTCTATCAGTCTTGGGTAAGAAAATATTTCTACTTTTATGTTGCTTCTTAAAAAAGTTTATATATATATGTATATATATATATGTATATGTACACACACACACACACACACACACACACATATCTATCTATCTATATATGTATATGTATATATATATATATATATATATTTATATATATAAGCTAGATTAGGGCTGCCTAATTTATAGCATTAAATCACTCACTCAGCAGTGGATTCTCTATAGTGAATGGGTGCCGTCAGAATGAAAGTTCAAACAATTGATAAAAGCAATAAAATAATCCACAAGTAATTCACATGATTCCTGTTCATTAACATTTTGTGAAGCAAAAAGCTGTGTTTATAAGAAACAGCTAAACTATTGCTTCTGGCCAAAATAAAAGTCCTCTGTATGGAACATTTTGGGATTTTGTAGAACATCTAAAAAATCTGAATTATTAAAACAATATCTGTTACAATATACTATAAAGAACTAATTATGTGTTAAGAGGTTATGAAAGTGGTTATTTGTTTAAATGCACATGCTTGAAGTTTCAACATTGACCAGCATTTTCAAACACCAGATTTGTACTTTTTCAGACTTTCATTGTATGTTCTTTAGGTTCTGAGCTGAGTGCTGAGGTACTGAATGCAAATGTTTTTAAGGCAACTATTTCATAATATTACTTTATGTCAGTGGGCTTTACTATTTTCAAGATGCACTGTAGGTTGATATGGTTGTTTTACCAATTTAGGCTGTCCTCTCAATCATTTCAGGCAAGTTCTATGGAGAATCATCAGTGTACGATAAAGACTGAAAAGATCTGCCTCCACACTGAAGTCACTTACAGACTACCGACATCTGCACATCCCTATGCCAAGATATAATTCTATCTGCTCATTTTAAATGCTGTTGCCATATGTGTTTTTCATAAAGATCATATAGATATACAGTGAGGTCAATAAGTATTTGATCACCCTGTGATTTTGCAAGTTCTCTTACTTAGAAATCATGGAGGGGTC
>JAUCMR010021536.1:0-11110 GCA_032357425.1 Enteromius argenteus | reverse complement strand
CAGAGAAGGGGAGTTTGCTCTATTTAAAGGAAAACCTCTTAGCTCTGATAGGATGATCGGATAATAGGCTGATTGGGGAACGAGGCTTCATGTTCATACCTATTGACAGAAAGACAGCTAAGAGGGAAAAAGAATGCAGAAGTGGAGTAGATGCAAAGATATCAGCGAGAGTGAGAGAGAGTTGCTGTTTCTGTCGAAGATAAAAGACATGCCAGAATGCCTTCTGCCCTCTCTCTCTTTCTCCATATCCCATTTATCACCTCTTTGAGCCATTGCTCTGAGACGGGCTGTGTGTGAAGGAGTCAGGGGAGCTAATCGAATTCAAATCCCCTTTCCCGAAAAAGCCAAGTGGATCCTAAACCGAGACTGGTGGTCCCAAGCTAATCGCATTAAATATAATAATAATATTAATAATAATAAAAAACCTTCTCTTGACAGTTGATAATAGGTGTGCTGCTCAACGGGAACGTAGCAGGTGTTTATCTGACATATTAATCTGAGTCTAAGCATCTTTCATGACATGAGGTGCCGGTTGAGCGGGGGACTGCCTTTCCTTGTCCTCTGGAGCTTAGTTTCAGTGTGGCTTTGGTTACTTTTTCTGCACACTGCATGAGTTAAATGTTTCCTTGGCACTTTCCACAAGTGGGGAAGCATAGATATAATATCATGTAGCATGGCAAAATATGTATTATTATTTGTTTTATTTGTGGGTATATATGAAATGACAATGAAAAAATATTCTAAATTGAATACAGTGACTAAAAACCTACTCTTCAATCTACTGTCATATAATTTTCCTCATACAACTAGCATGGATGAAGCTTCCATATATTCTGCTTCTAGACAGGATCCAAAATGATCAATTTAAAGCCTATTGTCCAATGAACATAAATTTTTCACTCCATTGCCTGGGATTCTGTGGGCTATACATATAATGACTTTGATGAAAAAAAAAATTAAAATCAGATATCATCAACGGAACATACAGTGCGTTGCATGCTACTGTGTTACAGTAATTGTATTAATTTTAGAGAGATTATCTCTGAAATCATAAGAGAAGCAGTGTTTTTTCTGTGTCCTAAAGAAATCACCAATGAATAGGGGTTCCTCCAGGCTATAGACTGGGCCCTTTTTTTTTTTGCATCAATTGTTCTATCCCTACTTATAACCATGTTGAAATTTTAATTTAGGTATACTGTATATACTAAAGTGAAATAAATGTATAAAATAAATTGACTAAATACCATAGTAAATATATGAATACCAAGCTTTTGGTCACACTGTTTACTTCAGCAGACAATATATATTGTAACACGTGTTACAGTTTAATATATTACAGTTTGTAAGGATATCCTAATTAGATTGTAATTATAAATGGTTCTAAGTGCAAAAAGAAAAGCCAGTTTCAGAGTTTACACTTATTTAGACAAACTGATTTTTCATTAATTAAGTATAGGTAATTATATAAATGAAAAATACAGTTCTTTGGCATAGGTTCTCTCCTGGTTGCTCCTGGAGGTGCCTGTGCAACAAAACGGCAGTATGCTTTATACATGAAGTATTTTCAAATTGCTTCGGCTCGTACCCAGAAGGACTCCTCCAGTGGGACTTGAGGTTAATGGTTTCACACAGTTATTTATTTATTTATTTATTTATTGTTTTGTGTTCCTTAAGAGTAAATATCCAGAGGACTAAAGACTGGCCTTTACCTTAATCAACACTATTACATAAATTAAACTTAATAATTGATAAACAAGTGCAGAGGATTAGAATATACTTTATATTTACTCATTGTAAAAGGCTTACTGTCACAATCAATTTAAATGAGACTTTCAAAAAATAGTTCTTGCAAATTGCCGTGTAGTGTAAATAATAATGAGTTTACTTGTATTTGAATGTAGAAGCATTTCATAATTCTGCTCTCAGATATTGCCCCTTCAAATTTAAAAAGCAATGCATTTTTATATACTTAAAATGTCAAAGCCTTGAAATATATAATAATAACAATTAAAAATCAATACTTGGCTTCAGTTAAGCAACTCAGCACAGGAACAAAATAGTATTGCTATACTCTACTGTATTGATTTTTTTCCAACCTCCCCTAAATATGTCATAGTTATGATGGATCCAGAACCTCCTATGACACATAATGGAGTCATGCTGTGTGATGAAACTTTGATGTCTTTAATTTCGTTGATACCACAGATGATTGAGATGTGTATGTTATTTATTGTTGATCTGCAGTGATCGGTGCAGCATGGTTCCTTTTTCACTTCACTGCTGCAGATATTATTGTGCATGTTTCTATTAAAAATCTTTTCAGGTGAACTGTTGCAGTTTTCAAATTATACACATTTTAAGAAACACAACTGAGTAATAAACTTTAACTTAAATTGTGTAAGATCACAGTTACAAAGGTGCTATGTGTTAGCTTGCTGATCTACATATATATTGATGTGTGAAGATGAGAAACCTTTACAAAATAGTTGCCACAAACAGACATAAAGTCCAAATTGGCCTTTACTTTGATAATATGCATTGCTAGTGTTATTGTGCATGATTCACGAATGCATGCTATTTCACAAAAAAAAAAAAAAAAAAAAAACTTTAATCAAAATGTAAATTTCCATTTTGATATGAAATGTCCACTATTCACTCGTTTCTCAGTGGATTCAATCAAGTCACATTACATGTTACATGGCTGGTGAAATTCATTTCACGTTGACTTGAACATCTCCAACACAGCAACCCACCTTCTCACTGAAACCTAAATTGAGTTTTACAGCAACCAAAATTAAGAGTTTTACATTGCCAGGGAAAGTTGTTATACAAATCATGCACAAAGGATTGGAAGCTGAAAGACTCCTGTGCTTTGGTTGATCAAGAAATCTGTGACAATGTGAGAAAAAACTGCCTTTGGTCACATTATACTGTAGTAAGCATTTTCTACACTTCATTATATGCTGATTGGATTTTTGAGTGTTACAGTAAATGCAAAAAATAAAGCAAATTAAGACAAGCACTATAGATGTATTGCCACCCCTCCGATAGCATAAAGAAAATATAATCTTCTGTGTTAATTGCTTTGCTACAAAACTTCAGTTGGAGAATTAAGCATAGTGGAGACAGTAAGGATCTAATCAGCTTTCATTTGTCAGAGCTCACATGACTAAACATGCAAACTAAATATAGACTTAGAAAGCACTGGTATGTTTTACTTTAACAAGCCTGTTTTTGATGACACACATCAGCCCGTTTTTGACACACATCCACATATCACTATAATGGCCAGGTTAACCATGTAAGGTTCTTACGGCTTAATAGGCTACTTTGATGGCCTGTTCATCACTGGCACTTAAAGTTTAGTAAATGTCACAGGAAAATATCAGCACACTGCATTCAGAAAGTGGAGGGGTCACTTAATTCCAGATTATTATTGTAAAGGTCTCTGTTATTATCCCAAATTTTGACGAATATTTCCTAACTATTAATGTTATTTAAATTGAAAACATTACACCATAATGATTTAAAAAAGGAAAAAAAAAAAAGTGAATATTAGCCTATTGTAGAAACAAAAACTAAACTGGTATTTAGTTAATTTGATAGTGTTAAAAGAAATACAGTTTATTTGATTTGATAAATTTGTAATGTGTTCTGTGAATGACTATCAAGAAACAAACTGGTAAACAAAGCAGACTGTACAAAAAAATGAAAAAATAAAATGTAGCCAAGACATCTAGCATGATTCAGAGTTGAAGCTTCAAGGCGCCAGTCCAAAACTGTGAATCTCATCACCATCAATTCAAAAGATGACTTTAAGAATGAACAAAGTAGATTTGATGAGTTTAAAATTAGTTACTTGTTTCTTACTAATTTTAGGATGCTGATTCCTAAAATAGACTTTCTCACAAAATACGATGTGCAATCTGCAGCATTTTTGCAAAGTTGTAGAAGTTGTTAGTGTCATGAACATGTCACTCATAGCAACCAAAGACTTTGACTATATGAATCGCTTAACCTCGGGTGATAGTATCATAGCCAAAATTACGCTCTATGAAGTCAACCCATGGATGTGCACAGACTTGCCTCCAGTGAGGAATATTAGGTCCTCTCAGTGTGGTGGGGCTTCCCAAAGCACAGCCTCAGGCTGGATGTCAGAATAAAGCAGGCTTTATATTTTAGTTTTTTGTTTTTTTTTTAACATGGCTTACAATGGGAACTGAACAAATAGAATAAAAACGTAAACGTTTAAAATAAAATTATTCAAAACTGTTAGTGTCCACTGTTTTATAATACATGACAAATGACATAAGTTACTATTATACTTTAAGTCCTTTTATACAAAAAGTTGTTTTGAATATTTGATTGGGCTATTACATTTTCTATGGATTATGACACAACACATGAAATATGCATTCTGCTAATTATGTGTGAAGAAATAGATCTGATGTGGGTGTTAGCTGCATGACTGCATGACCTTCTAACAGTTCCTTTGAGTAGCAGAGTACAATTTCCCTCTTCAGGGTGTCAACGAGGGGCAAGTGGAATGTGGGGCAAGGCTACTTTCGGGGGGGTGAGTGTTGTACACCCTTCAATTAGCCTCTAAGGGTACAGATGACTTCTATGTTTTCTCCTGACGAACACCCCCTGGCCCTCTTATCATCCACCCACTCACTCTTCTCTCCAGAGGAGGCAAGAGCTCTGTTATGAGAAGAGAAAAATAGATTTGCAGCTTTTTTATATTATTGGTGAAAGCATTAAATTAGTCCAAAATATTGTTCTGTATTGATTGGTGGTGGGTGAAAATTTTTTACACTGTTTATTGAAAACCGAAAAAAAAAAATAAAAATAAAAAAAAGAATGCTGTTTAGAAGATGGCACCATAATAATAGACATTTTACACTTTTATCTGTGCATTCACACTGAAGCTGATAAACCAGAGTGGACATTTGCAGTTAATTAAAGCCGAGTTTCATGCTCTTGCAAAGAATTGTTGGATTGACAGTGGAGTGGAGAAAGCGATGAAAACATTAGAAAGTGTCAAATAGCTTTTGCAAACAAGGATTGGGAAATCCAGGTACTTTAGTGACATCTGTACTGAGCATTTAAAAATGTGCAAATTGCAGTTACTAAATATACAGTACTGTATTTTAAATATTGCTTCTTGCAAGCTTTCATTGTAAATAGACTGGCTTTATTTACAAGATTTATTCAACTAACACCGCATCTTTGCCATAGGCTTTCGGAATCAAAGCTTGTATCTTTCCAACTGTAATTGCTTGTATATATGAGGGTTATTATATTGACTGTGCTAAATAAATGCAGTTCATACACTCTTTTCTTTGTAGTGTTGTCAGCAGCAATGTGCTGTTAAATCTACTATATTATCAAAAGAATCAAGACATGGCCTGGCTCACTGTCCCAGCAGTTGATGTGCAGCATGGTTCTTCAGATCCAGCCTTTGAGGTTCACTGTCCTGCAGAGTTTACCTCTAATCCTGACCAAATGTACTTGAACAAGCTAATCAGCCTCTTCTGGTAGTACTGGTGCTGTGTTATAAGCCACAGGGTTCCTGCTCTCTATTCTCTGAGCATGATGATATCTTGTTCACTTACCTTGAGGTAATCTGAAATAATATAATTTTGTAAATAAACAAAAATGATCAAATATTCTATGACAAAACTGTGTGCCTACAAAAGCTGTCACTGAGGCAGTGCCCTTTTAAAAGGTATACATTATTTATCCCCAAAAGGGTACATATTACTACCTAAAATGTTCATACTAGAACCTAAATGGTACATATTAACACATTTCGAAAGGGTACCACCCCAGTGTATTTTTGTGTTATATTCATCCATCCATTTAACCACGTTCCCTATATAAGGTGTCAGGATTAAGGCAAGGAAACACCCTGATGCATGGCCTGTTGTATTCACACAGTTTATCCCGGTATTTAATGTTAACTGAAGTTCTGTGATGGCTACCTCAATTGTGATGTTGCTTTTATGAATCCATTTTCTTATGTGATGACTTCATAATTTGTCTTTCGTGCACTGTGAAAAATTTAAAAACTACATTCTTATTTAACATTTGTCAAACACCCACATAACAAGGTCAATCAACTGCCAACAAGGCCAGTAAAACTGTTTAGAGAATGTATAACGGCAGGCAATGCAAAGAAACAGCCGGAATCAAATAAAACATTTATTTCCAATCTTTAAAACCTACTTCATCTGAAGTTTCTAAAGATCTTTATAGTGTTTTAGAGTCAGTATTAAAGTGCTCTTGTGCTAGCAAACCTTGGCCCATAACCATTCTTTCTTGTAAAGGGCTGCAGCATCATGCATGATTGTCCACAGGCAGCATTACAGCTTCCGTCTAACCTCTCGCCCAATAAGAGTTCCTTTTTCTCTCTCTAGTCTTCACTTTCGCCCCCAGTAGTGCTGCGGTCCTCTGGGTCCTCTCTGTATTCCATCAAAGCACAAGGGGCTGTCTAAACATTTACACTGAACACCAGCAAGAAACTGGAACTGTTCCTGGAGCAGTTGAGCCCTCTCGATTAATCAGCACCGGCTCCTCTGAGAACAAGCAGGAGGGTCGAGAGCGGGCAGCAGACCCAACGGTCATATCCTGGGTCCAGAATTAACACATGCCAAATGCAAGTGAAAATTAGCTTTGCCAAGTAAATAAAGCTGAGCCACTTGCCAGCTGGCTGCTAACTAAGTGATGTGAATGATTCAGATCAAATATATACAGACCCACTACTAAAGGAAACATCTGTCACATTTCTTGCAAGAAAATTTTTTTTAGCCTTTATTAGATAGGACAGATCAAAGTTGACAGGAAGTGAATTGGGAGAGAGAGGAGGAACGGGATCGGGAAAGGTCTGTGAGCCGGGACGCGAACTCACGACGTCCGAAGCGCAACGGCGCTATGTGTCGGCGCACTGCCCACGAGGCTACGGGCGCCAACCTAAATGCATTTTTAATATAAGTAATATACAGCACATATACTTTCTTTGCCGGTAAGAAATATGTATTTTATTCAGAGACTATATCGGTAGGTGTAGCCTTGTAGACCCTGGATCCTACAGCAGGGTCACCATAATGAAAGGGGTGGGCCGTTGCGCAACAAGGAAAGACACATCTGAGGACAAGGATCTGAGATACGTCCGCCCTCTGATTCTGCAAACAGGAAGGCACAAATAAACACAAACAGTGTGAGACTAATGCTCAGAGACATCCTTTAGACATACTCAAGCTATGCTGCTTGCAATCATCTATTCTTCAAACATGTAGGATTTATCATTATTTATTAGTTAATGCTTTTAGCCCTGTGAATGCAAAACGTCTGATTAATAGTTTGCTGTTATACACCGCTGTTTTCTTGCTTGCTGTAATTATCTTGCCATTGCTGATTAATATAGCTTAACATGCTTGCATGAGATCACCAAATCCCAAATATGACACTGCAGGAGCTTTTTAATGCTAATTATATAGTCTTGGCTTGATGTTTGCGCTCGGACTAGTAACAGTGGCTCGTATGGACACACAACATGGCACTAGATATTTCCACCTGTGCTACTTGGACCACTTGGTTTGTTTTCTTCGTAAGCCCCTTTGTAAGCATGCTGAACCAATTAAACATTGCTGTCTCCGCATGGCAGTGTGTCGAAGGAAGCAAGCCATTTGGAGTGCGTACATGATTTGCTGGGCTGATATGAATCTAAGGAATTAGAACCACCTTGACTGTTCTCAACATTGAGACCTCACTAATGCATAACTGGGCACAATGCACACATCTGATTCGAAAGCTGCCCTACATTTGTCTATGTGGAGATGTGTGATGTGTCTCGTATTACATGGAAGGTGACAACGAGACGAAGGAGAGTCAAGAGAGGTTTGCTACGCTTCATCAAACACTAGATCAGCGGGGTGAACGTATGTGTGTTTGACGAAGAATCGGAAGAGAGAGTGTCAGCAACGATGTTGATGTATCGGAGATCAGATTGATAGCTAAGTGTGACAGCAGATGAAACAATACATCACATTTAACCAGCAGCAATGTGTTTACTCTTGCTATTGGACTCCTTTTTCTGAGTCATAAACCTGAAGAATAATGGTTTCTGAAGTATTTTCCTTAAGTGCTAAATAACAGCAGGAAGAGGGATTTTGGAAATGACACGGAGGCAAATAAAAGATTCACAGTATTTCATTGAAGCAACTGGGAAGTTGGGCACTCACAGAGTTTCAGTAATGATCCACCATGCATACACGCCAAGCTCACTGCTGCTCCCCCAAAGCATGCCGTTATTGCCATAAACAGCCGTGCGCATATCATGAATGCATCTGCATTAATCTACCAACAGCTCGTGGGCCTTTTAAGCTATCGTCAAGAAGGATGATGAAGTCCCAGAGCTTATTTACCGGGTCGACCACACCACGTCCTCCATCTCGACAACAGCTGGGTGCCGATCGGCCCTCCTATGCGGGAGCAGAACCTGGACGCCACCGACAAACCCAATTAACCGCTCATAATCCATTACACAGTTCTCACTCTCTGTAGCCTGCTGTGCCATAAGCACCATGTTTCTTTCTGTCTGCCTGACAGTCCCGCAGTTCAATGCGGTAGGGATTAAAACAGAGAGCATGATAACAAGGCTGTTGTTGAATGTAGCTTGTCAGACATTTGCACACGCATTGGTATTTGAAGGTGAATTCAGCAGAGTAGCGGTAAGGTGAACCAAATATTAATTTACTGAGAAACTTGAAAGGTTCCATTCTACACTTATTCATTGTCAAAGGCATCCTAAAATATGTTCATTGAATAGTAAATCTTAGTAATTCGTTTTTACTTGCTAATAAATGTCAATTTGCAAACTTGTTTAGGAAACAAGTGAGAAAGAGAAGAAAGGGTCATTTTTCCACACTTGAGTAGCTTATTTTCGCTGTAGCTGGTGCCATAAAGGATTTCCACACCAGGCTAATTTGAAATATATTAAAGTGAGCTTACTGCAAGGAAACCAATTTTGCTCGCCTTTGCCGGCGCTCTCTGACAAATGTAGAAATGTAATCAATTTAGCGGAGCTAAAAGTGCTGTGCTATCATTGTGCTAATTTCAATTATTGTCCCTTTAGCCCTCCGTACAATTAATGCTGTAGGAGAATTTCACTTTTACACTACTTGTCTTCCTCCCGAAGTCTTTTGAAAACAAAACATTATAAGGTAACTGCCTAGAAAGCATTTTATGGTTGCACAATCTATAGAGGCATCTTACTGAACAAAGACAATCCTATACACGCTCAGCAAAACAAAAAAAACAACAATTTATCAATCATTCTCTATACTGAACAAAAAGATACAGTAAGTATTGTTCAATCTAATAAAATGATCTATGAGTGCTATGGTTTTTTGTATGTGTGTTATCATGTATTCTCAACAGTATAATCACCAGTATCATGTTGTCAGACTCTACCAGGTTCAATGGAGCTGACTATGAAAAGTGTTGGTAACACATGAATGCATTGGTTATCTTGAATAGTTAGAATTTTTAGGCCCTAGCGAGTTAGGATAGGAAGTTTATCACTTCGAACGCTTATCTAATTATTGATATGACAGATATGAAGACCATGTAGAGTTCCACCACAGCTAGCAGTCTTTTGGTTTGTCATAGCATTCACACATTTTGGGTGTCAGCATGGTTAGATTTCTCTCTTTCTCCTTCTAGGGTTTTGGAGTCAAATCTTGTCTGCTGCTATGGACAAATTATCTTGTGACTGCCTGAGAAAAAACATAAAAAAAACAGTGACCCTGTTTGACATTTTAACATAATTATGAATGTTGGGCTGGTTTTAGGCAGGAAATCTCCTGCCAAATTACTATGATTACTATGAGGACCAATTTGGAAAAAAATACAAACAATAACTAAAAATAAAGTCAGGTTTTACCCCAAAAGTAATAAATTAGAAATGTTATTTTTCATAAAGTGAAGTTTGTCAACATATATATATATATATATATATATATATTGGGAAATATATTTATTTAATATATATTTATTTAGGCATTTACTGGAAAAATTCTTGTTGTATTTTGGTAATTTATAAATAATTTAGAGTACCACAAGTAGTTATATAAAATCAAAATCAAATGTGTCATATTATAAATAACATTTTCTGCACATTGGTGCTATGTCTAGATTTAATCTTCATACCTTTTTTTGTTCATCACATCTAATGCTTAGATACATATGCTAGCCTCTATGTGGTTCGTAGTGCCATGTTTTCAATTACATTCTTGCCAGCTGACTGGTCATTTTTCCGAAGTTTGAAAATTGTCTCAAGGACCATTATTCCCTCCATTGATCTGAAGAGCTTCAGAAGGGCAAAGTGTAGTGGAATCTGAGGTTTCATCAGCCTGTCATGGTTGGTGATGTCATAATGAGCTCCGCACTTACCAATCTCAACGTACAGTTCAGCGATGCAGAACTGGCTAATGGAGCTTCAGGTGAATGTGGACCTGACTTAAAAAGGCGGGTCTTTATAACATCATGTTAAAAGAATAATTTCTGCCTGATGTCATAGATTATATTTATATGCATGTTACAGACAGTTGGATCAAGTGTGTTTGATTTTTACAGTTTTTTAAGTGTCACCTGGGCAGGGTACAGATGGCCTTTTTTCACTCCTCTTTTTTGTTTCACACCCAATTTATTAATATTAATTTCTGCTTTGTGATGTGAATTTCATTATTTCAAATTGTGTTTGTATTTAATTGTACAGATAAATAACTGTATTTGCTGTGTATTGTACGAGGGAATATGTGAATAATCCCGGATGAGCCCCCATTTTGTTAGAACATATGGCTCAAGTGAAGTAAAAAATAAATAAATAACCAAATAAATAAAAAATCAAAGATTATAGGAACTCTATGAAATAAAATAAAACACATCGGTAACACTTTATAATAACTACATGCTATGAATCATTAGTTAAGCATTAATGAATAGTCAGTTCATGCTTTATAAAGCATTGATCCAACATTAATAGTCATTAGTAAGCAGTTTATAAATACAGCTATAAATGTCTTGTTCTTGATTTATAAGCATATCT
>JAUCMR010021535.1:0-11112 GCA_032357425.1 Enteromius argenteus | reverse complement strand
CTTTAATTAATCCCTTTTTTAATTTTTGAAGAACAAGTGTTACAACTGCCATGAAAAAACTGTTTTAGTGAGTTAAATTAATATAAGTTATTAAAACCCCATTTTATGAATGTACCTTTTTTTCTCTAAAAAAACTTCGTTGTGTTCACTTTAATAAAGAAACTCATGAAGAATGTGCAAATGATGTTCTTTCATTTTTAGGTGAACCTTCTCTATCAGGCCAGGTGTAGTGCCAAATTTTGACCCCCTGCCAGATTATGACTCCCCTAGTATTGGTAGGTTTAGTGTTAGGTGTGGGGGCGGGGCTATGATTAGGGGTGGAGTTACGATTAGTATTGATTTCAACGAGGGGAGTCATAATCTGGCAGGGGGTCAAAATTTGGCACAACACCGGTCGTTGCAATTAATTTAACAATTCAATATACACACTTGACTGCCTTGTTAGTTGACGGAATAGTTCACCCAAAATTAAAATGTTCTGTTATTTTCACTTTGTCTGGAGTTTTCTGTGGCATGATGACGTATGGGCATTAGCAAAACCACGCGTGAACTGACGCCATTGTTCGCTTGTAATCCAGCTGCTGGTGATCTGTCAGTGTTACGTACCTCGGTTCGTTGTGAAACAAAGATAGGCACCGCTGATGATTTGAGTAAGACTTGATTCCCACTGATGGCTTTGAAGTCATCAGGGGAAAAATGCTCACTGCAGACCCTCCATACTTTGAGTAACCTCATAGGCGTGTTAATATCCATCTGAAGAGCAAGTAACCATAAATGCAGTCGATCCGGCTCAAACGTTGGGAATCGGTGAAAAGTCAATTTTCCCGTTTGAGTTGACGCACGCAATCTTACGCTTTTAAATAGGTTGCGACATCCAGGATATGCACATGTAAGCACCATTTTGAGGAACAATACGAGTATAAATATATTGCTAAAAACAAGCCACCTTCTGCACGAGCGCTCTCCTCCTTCTGTAAACAATAATGGCGTCAGTTCACGCGAGATTTGGCTACCGCACAGAGGTCAACATGCGACAGAAAACCCGAGCTCCAAACTATTATAGAATCAAAGTTTTGTAGAGATATCGATTTGAAAATAACACATTTGACTGTAGATACATTAAAAAAATTAGAAATGTTTTTAACCTCACATTTATTACAATCCACCAAATGAATAATACTTTTCATTTTTCTTTTATATTGTAATATTACTGTATCTGTTTTGTAGTGGAAAGCAGGCCCTAAACATGGACAGCTGCATTAAATTTATTTTTTATTTTTTTAAAAAAAAGCTCTTCCAAGCTTTAAAATGGCAACGAATGGGTGTTGATATTCTATAATTCAGTACAAGTCCAATACAGTACATGCATCCATCCATAAAAGTGCTCCACATGGCAACAAGAGGTTAATAAAGACCAGAAAACATTGTTATTGCCCAACCCCCATTCACTGCCATTAAACAGCTTGAAAGAGCCCGGACATTTTTAATTAAGGACATTATTTATACTCATTACTAAAAATATATTTTAGATATTTTAAAATGAGACTGCATGCATCTTTTTTTGTTTTAAAATGCATGTAATTATAATTGATTATTTATTTGATACATCAACTTTTAATATATGACTTAGCGGTGTATGTTGAAAAAAGACTCATAGACAGTTTCATTGTCTTTTTTATCCAAAGAAATGCAGCCTTGTCCATACAAGAATTATGAAATCCCGGAGTGGTTAGGTTGCAAAAAGAAAAAAAAAAACATCAATTCAGTATTGATTTTAGGGGTAGATATACCAGCCACTGTTTTTAATGCCTGTTGTACAAAGATACTGTCAATGTCTTTAGTGTTTCAATATGATACAAAGAATGTGCAGAAACCCCAGCAAATACTACTGTGTAATGTGGCATTGCATAAAACTCAGCATTGTCCTCTAAACAAAATCCAACCGTATGCACCTTTTGAAATGTCTTTTTTGTGATGTCAGCTGCTTTTGTCAAAAATAGTATTTCATACACTTGATCACAAAAACACACTGTACAGCCTCATAACTACTATCCAGTTGAACATGGAAAACACAATGACAAAACACTTTCCATTCATTGGAATCTCTATCAATGTCCTGAAAGCCCATTTAATGGCATCCAGATTCTGTCAGTTTAGTAGCAATACTCAGACAACCCTCTAAGAGAAACTTCACTCTGCAAATTTGGTGTGCGCTTATGCTGTGTGTCTCATTTCAAAGTCAGGGCCTGATTTCTGAGTCACTGTCTGTATCAGTCTCATTGGGTGATTTGTCTCTCTCCAGGTGCAGCTCTCTGACAGTAAGGATACGTGTGAGCATGCCGTCCAGAACCTCGTCACTCAAGGAGGTGGTGGAGAACCACATGGGACTGTTGGGTACACAGGAGCGCTCGGGGCTCAGGTAAAAGTCGGTTGTGCGTTGTCTCACGCTGGGTGAGCTGGATGAAAATTAAGACAGTATTTAATAGGGCTTGATACAACATAAAAATGCATTTATTCAGCAAGAATACATTAAAATTGATCAAAAGTGACAGTAAAACATTTATAAAGTTCAAATTTTAGTTTCATATAAATGCTGTTCAAAAGAAGTTCAAACAAACGTACCATTTTGAGAGATAGAACTCATACAGCCTGACAGGACAGCGAAGAGGATTGTCTGCATTCTCCTTTATCTCATATACAGTGTCATTTTCATCCTCCTCTTCCTTCCTTTTCTTTGCAGGGACACCAACTGAATTAAAACAAACAAGTGATACAACAAGAACTCAAACACGTGGTCAAGACAGTATGACTGTTCACTGACCTGTGCTTGTGTCCTCTTTGGGGGGATAGAAACGCAAACAGGCCACTTTTGTGTTGCCCTTGCTCCGAGAGCAGCGTACAATGTGTCCAAAAGAGAGGCGGCGGTGCTGCTCTGCTGTCTTGTAGTTAAAGTACTTAGTGAAGAAGTAGAGCAGCGTGTTGAGCAGCACACCGGGTGAAAACGCCCCCAGCTGCTTACAATCCCACAGGTACTCCTCCTCCACACGAGAATGAACATAACCTGAACACACACACAGACGTGTTCGTAGAGCAACAGCGAAACAAGCTAGTCACATGTAAATTACTCTTAAATTGCTCACCACTGGGCAAAATAGTTGGTTTCCACTGTCTGAGTATGTTGGTCAGTTCATTGCAGAATTTGGTGTAGAAGACGTCTGCAAAGATGTTCTCCAACCGATTGTTCTCAAACAGGTACTGCAAACACGATCGATAAGAGGTAAAGCAAGTAAACTATTATAATATGGCTGTGTTCAGTTTGTGGTTTCTTCTCAATTTACCTTCTGGATTCCCAAGCAGAGATAAAAGATGCTGTCAGGGCTGTATTTCTCTCCGTTGGGTCGACGAACCTCAGAAATGAATTTGCAGAGGCCGTAGCTTATTTCAGCAGTGCAGCACTTCAACAAATCCTCCTTTAGTGTCATACTACGTGCTAGGGATGAAGAGGAAGTGTTAAGTGCTTAAATGGCATGTTGAAGATTCTGTAGTTTAACTAATACAGCATGATGCAAGCGTAAGGCTAAGGCTCCGTTCCCTGTGAATGCATATACTCCAATCTAAATTTGCTGAAAACGTACTCAACGTGGGTAATTTAAGATGTAGATGTTTGTTTCTTCATCAGAACAGATTTGGAAAAAGTTTTACATTGCTTCACTTGCTCCTAAATGGATCCTCTGTAGTGAGAATGAGATCCCAAACAGCTGATATAAACATCACTATAAACAAATCCCTCATCAAGGATTAAACCACAATTAATTCATAATATTGCTTTGTCTAGTGAAAAAAAGTCTGGTCTGAATCAGGAGAAAAATATATGCAGACCACATATATGTTTACAAGAGAAAATAGTTTGAAATATGTTGATGTATTTTTTGAAGAATAACAGGGGAAGGACTTTTGCCATGGAGGAATCATTATTATGGATTATGGACTTGTATTTTGACCAGCAGTGATGGTTTAAAATGTCTAATTGATGGATTTGTTTCTCTCAAACATGCAGCTTTTGATTTTACAATACATTAATTGATGAACAGGAGTCATGTGGGTGACTTATGGATTATTATGTTTTTATCAGCTGTTTGGAATCTCATTCGGATGGCACCCATTCACTGTAAAGAATCCATTGGTTAGCAGGTGAAAATTAAATGTAAAATGTAAGTTTTTTTAATCAACTTTATTTTGAGAAAACGCTGGATTAAAAGAAACCTACATCCAAATTTGGGAGTCTCCATGTTGGGTTGGGCATTCCTCCAGCGTACCCATTCCTTCCAAGCGTTTACAGCATACTCGTGTTGCAGTTTTGAGAGGTTAGAGAGGTCTAGCGCTGATTTGACTGGAACAACAGCTGCACTCTTACGGCCCTACACATCGACAAAAAAAAAAAACAATAAACGAAAATATAAAGCAGCACAATCTTTCACATTCTTCAACACGATGATAATAATGCTACTTCTTGAACAACAAATCAGCAAATTACAATAATTTCTAAAGGATAATATCAAACTTGAGATAAGAGTAATGGCTGCTAAATGCTTTGTCATCACAGGATGAAACAATGTTTTAGCAAAATATTGTTAAATGTAAAATGTAATTTTATATGACGACTATATTCGTGATCAAACAAAGCCTTGTAGGAAGAGACTTTCCAGAAGTATCTTACATTTGAACAGTAGTGTATTTTCAATCAGTATAAATGTTAAAAATGTTAGTATATACCTGCACTTATAAATATATCCTTTCATGTGCAACATATTAAACAATCAAGTACAAATCATTAGAACAACATTCAAGATGGAAGCCACAGTTTGTAACCCTCAAAGTTTGCACATGCTACTATCATTGAAAAGATGAGAATGTTTTTTAAAACCTGAAAAGAGAAAAAAAAGAAAAGAAAAAAAAAGTCACATGACAGTACTGATTGAGAAAACTGGATTTTTTTAAAGCTTTATTTTTTAATCAGTCACATTCGATTTTAAATTAAAAAACACTATGTTTGAGCTTATGTTTCACAATATTAACAGTTTAAATAACTGAGTCTCTCCAAACGGTTTCTAATGAAAGACAAAATTAGGTTTTCAAATTTAGCACTTAATCTATTAAAACCTAAATATTTAGATGTCGTCTTCTGCTTTTGTGTTACAATGTAAAAGCTTATGGCGAACATTGTTTCTTGGTGAGCGCAAGAACTCATTGACTCGGTCTTTGATGCATTTTTGGTCACTGTTGGTCATGCAGGGGAACCTCTGGGAAACAGTCTTAATGATAAAGTGGCGTAGGTTCACAGGCAATGCAAATTTGCCCCTTGCACCATCCCAGTTGGTATTGGACGCCCACTCCTTATACTTCTTCTGGGGTAAAACAGCACGGAACAGCAAGCAGCCATAACGATCCGGTCGCCTTCGACTCTGAGTGAACAGAAGCTCCAGCTGCTTCTTCGAGGGGTGAAGAATCTCTAGATCAGGATGGCAACATGGCTCTATTTGCTGACTGTCTGCATCGTTAATTTGGGCAACAGCGTCCTCACTCTTAGTGTCGACCACTGAGGTTTGTGCGGAGTCAAACTTGTTCCTCAGTGTCTGTGTTGTCACCTGTGCCTCTCTCAGCTGCAACACGACAGTCTTGTGGGCCTCGATGAGCCCCTTGTGAGTGTCTTTCAAATCTGCTAGAGCAGTCTTGGTGATGTCATAAACTTCCTTGCAGTGACGCAGCTCTCGCTTTAGCCCTTCAATTACGTTATCCATTTTAGCCAGCTCAAGTGTGAAGTCCTCTGCCACGTTCTGGCCCTGCTGTCTGGAGCTTGAAACTTGAAGACTTGACAACTCCACAGATACGAATGCGCATGTGGGTGAAACAGCCTTGTTGGAGCAGGAAAAAAAGGGCTGTCAATCGCGATTAATTACATTTTTTGTTGTTGTTTTGTTGAACGCAAAAAGGTAATCTGTTTCTTCTAAGAAATTAAAAAATTATGTGTTAGAACTATGAAAATCTGCAATAAGTAATACACCTCTTTAAGTAAATTTAAAATCACAAGGTAATTGCGTTAAATAAATAAATGACTAAACATTTAATAGCTCTTTCATGGCAGCTGTGTTCATGGTTACAGTGCCATGTTTAGAGTTTAGAGCAGCAAAGATTTTTTTTAGGATAAAAAGGCCTTAATTATCCAAAACTAAGTATTTACTATTTTATAGCGATGTAACGTACACAAAAATGACAGTTTAGCAAATTAAACAGTAGATTACTAAAAAAAACTGTCTTCTAAAAAAAGACTGTCAATATTGTGTAACATGTCAACAAGCAACACCATGTAGTTTCTAGTGGTGTTGTTATTGGGAGAACAGCTTACATTTAAAGTGTTGGGAAACAAAATAAATAAGCTAAATATTTTAGAATTATTACACTTGCATTCTAATGCACTGTCTAATTAATGTGCGGTGGCAGTTGTACATGAAAGACTAGCTGCCAAGATAATACAGCAGGATAATACTCAAGTATTTCTATTTTGTATTATTTATAGGCAAGCATACAAGAAGCTACGCTCTTAAGAAAATGTGACTCAAATTAATTGAACAATGCATTCATCTGATAAGAGGGAAAAAGATATATTGTCCCTGGAGGGGAAACTTTAAAATTAAGTTCTAAACACCGAATAATTACGAATATGTGCACCATTACACTCCCGCTAATAATTTACAACAGTTTTGAAATTCAAAAAAAAAAAATATTAGGCTCCCCTCTCCCGTTCTCTTTTTTTTTGAAAACAACAAAGATTTGTCATACTGAAGAACAACCTCACGAGGTATATTTTTTGCCCAATGTACTGTGTAACCTTCCTCGGCACACAAAATCTGATCAGTGGCTCCAGTTCACCCAAGGATTAACTAATAATATCTGAAATAATTTGCTCAGTTTTTAACTGCTGCTATTTCCATGCATCTTTTGACAACAGCAGAACAAGTGCCATAATGAAGCCTGATTAAGGTCCACCTTCATTCTCCACCTGTCCTCTGTAAATGACATTGGCTAAATGCAAAGTGATAGGAACAATCCTACCATGTAGTGACATTTTGCATAATGATAGAAATGTTTTCAAAATAAAGTTGTAAAAAAAATAAACTGGTATATATATAACAAGACACTAATAGGATGTTATCCTGTTTTCCAAGTGGCAAGTCAAGAATAATTCTGCTGTAGCTGTTCTTACCCTTTTCTTCTGAGGGAAGCCGTCATGTTTTCTCTTGCGAGACCTCCGTTTGCCAGAATCTGTAGTTTCTGTTTGTGTTGGCTCTCTAAAAAGTTCAATGCTTTCTGAAATAACAAAGGATAAAACGCTTGAAATATAAATATAAGATAATAATAAATTGAGTTGCGCTTTTTATGTTTATACCTCTTAAAGGAATAGTTCACCAAAAAATGAAAATTTTGGGAGAAAAAAAAAGTCAATGGTGATCTGAAACAGCATGGTTACAAACTTTTTTCAAAATATCTTCTTTTGTGTTCAGCAGAACAAAGAAATTCATACAGGTTTGGAACTATTTGAGGGTGAGTAAATGATGACAGAATTTTCATTTTTGGGTCAACTATTTCTTTAACCACAGCAGAAGCTCTTACCGATTGGAAAATCGGCCTCCAAGTCCATCTGTGGTTCTTCTGTGATGGTGGAGACGGGGGTCAGTGTGGCAGATCTGGATGGAGGAGGCCTCTCAGGCTCAGGGGTCTGATCCCATGTCTGGGCAGAAGACACAGAGTCCTCCTCCCAACTCAGATTACTGGATAAAGCTTCCAGATCAAGGTCATCCATTATATTACTAGTCTGATCTGAATAAAAAAAACAGATCAGCAAAAATAAATGTGTGTGTACACCTCCAATATCTTATTATTGTTCATTTATTAAAGTACAAAGTCTGAGCAGTGCCCAAACAACCCAACTTTTGTTGGAACAGTGTGTTTGTTTATTTCCTTCTTAACACCAGTATTAACGGCAAGAAGCAGTTTATGATCAAATTGTGTTAACTAAAAATATCAGAAGTTGCAGGACTATTAAAAATCTTCCAACTGTCTCTAATTTACCAGTAACAATGATGCTTTTCTCTTTCTCTGCATCCTCAGCCACCATCTCTGCCATCATGATGAGGTCGGCCTCCAGAGGGTCATCAGGGATCTTCTCTTTGATTTCTTGAATGGTCTTCACAATGCGCTCAGCACTGTCCAGAGTGGTGGGGAAGAACAAGGGCACTGGAACCTGCATAAACAGACAGAGACACATGATGACAAGTTCATAATGGTATAATCAGGAGAGTCTCTGGGATGCCTGTGAATCCAATTTATGATCTGTAATTCGTTTGAAATTATTACATTGATTCAAGATTATAATAATTTCTTTATATATGCAGTGTTTATTATTTAGTAATTTTTCATTAGTTTGCACTATTTTGTTTACTTAGTTTTCTAGTCTCAGATTTTTGTTTTAGTGAGCCATCATTTTAAAAAATCTATAACAGTGTTAGTTAAACTTTTAAATAAACAAAAGTAGTATAAGTGTTTTGTTTAGAGTTCCATGTTAGTTTTTATTTCAGTCAACAATAATTTTCATTTTGTTTTCATTAACAATGAAAATACTGTAACACTCATTAATAGATTAACATACTGATTCTGGTAGCAATGGTTACAATATGTATACGGCTTTAATAGTTTTAATATTCAAAAGGTGAGTATAAGAACAAAAGAGGTAGAAATACACACCGGAAGTGGAAGCCCCACAGACTTCGGAGTGTATTGGGTGTAGAGATTCATGGGAACTGGAACATAGATTGGCACTGGCACAGGCAGAACCATCATGGAAGGTCCATCTGCAGGACAAAAGACAAGCACGACATTTAAGTGCCTCCTGTCATTTTTACCTTTGTGATGTTCACTGTCTACTATATAACACTAACTTCTGGAAAACAGGATAACATTATATTAGGTCAAGAGACACATGATGACACAATGAAGTGTCAGCATACTTCCTAGTACCTGTTTGTGTGTTCATGTCGCAGACATTGGGTTTGCAAGATGTGCCTTTGTTTTGACTTAATGGTTTACAAAGCAAGGCTTTGTTCTTCAGGATTCGAGGTGCTGGCGCAGAAACCTTTGCACCATCTGTCTGTGTGCTGGCCGTCTGACAACACAAAGAGAACGACTAATAATTGGTTGATTTTCATTCACATTTCAAAAGTAACTTCAGCTGGATTATTGATATTATGAAAAACTCACATTTCCTGTACTTCTTGCAGTAGCAGCTGGAACAGAGGCTGAGGAAACAAAAAGGAAAATGTCACAAAATATTCAATGGCAACAGATAATTATGTAACTATGTGATGTTAAAATTCTGACTGATCTGATTAGCTCATAATTACTTTCATTTTATGTCTGATAAAATTCAACAAGGTGTTACACAAAAAAAATAAAAATAAGTAATCACAATATTATAGTATGAACAAAAAAATATTCATTTTGAGATTTGCTAAAGATTCCATTCATTTATAAGTTCTAGTTAGTTTATTTTTATAGATAATAAATTACTGCTAGATAATGGCAAAATGCACAAAATCCATTACAATCTGATAGTTAGTAGATATCCAATAAAATCAATTCCTAATATAATAAGAAGTTAATACAAACAATATAACAAAATCTCATAAAATATGGTACAGTATAGGGTTGTGATGTATTGTGCATCAGTGAGCCTGGTGCTGATGACAGAATTTTCATTTTTGGGTGAACTATTAAAATAGAAGGTAAATAGAAGTTAGTCACCTTGCAGAACGCTGTTCCCCAAAACACCTGGCTGTCCATTAGATGCACTGGAGAGTGATATAACACTGGCAATGACTGGTGTGGCCTCTTTAGTTACAAGTGGTGTGTGATTAACTGTAGTTTGAGGGCTTGGAGATGGTGCTGGGCTTATCCCTGAAGAAAACAATCACCGAAAGAGTAGCAGACATAAAAAGATAAGATACAGAGACAAATGTGCCAATTATTCACATAACTCTACAGGAAGACATACCTTGTGTGAATAAAGTCTTGTTTGTAGATCTGACTGCCCCAGTGGTTCCCTGCAGACTGCAAAAGAACATCAAGCATTGCAAGCTGCAGAAATGCTTGATCTCGCCCAGCCATTTCACAGTCTCTGTCATCTTCTTGGCCTGCCTACACATGGAGCACTTTATTTCCTGCCAGAAAAATACTTGCTGTTAGTTGAAAGCCAAATCCACTGCATAAAGTCTTATAAGTAATGCTGCAGCAAAAACAGCCTTGTAAATTGTTTTTCAGAAAGAGAGAAAATATTACCTTGCGCATCAGTAAGGTGTGTTGTGATAAGCATATGTTCCCACAGAACTCCTGCTCTACGTTATCAATAACTTCAGTCACTAGAGCCTGAGAGGATCCGCTACAGTAAAAGCAGTTGCGACAGTGTTTCTTCCCCCAGCGCTTGACCAGGTCATGTTTATACAGTAACTTGCATCCTGCATGAACAAACAATTGTGATGTCACAACCCATAACCTGATCAAGACATGCATGTCCGAAGCAAAAAGAAAAACTACCAGCTCTACCAGTATCTTTATTTTGCTCTTGGTACTTACCCTCACTGCAGAAACAGCGGTCAATCTTGTTTATCCTTTTCACTTCCTTGACAACTTTATCAATCTTACAGTATTCACAGCGAGCCGTGACATTGTTGATCTGTTTGAACTCCTCAACACAACTGTTATCGCAGAAAGCGTACATTTTCCTCTGAAAAGGTCAGGAAAACATGCAACCAGTTAGGGTCAACTGCTCGTCACTGACAAATATAAAGTACTGTTTAGTTTATAAAACTACAAGTATTTTCATTATAAACTATACAATACAAATAGAAATGTGTGATATAGCAGGAACAGTCTGACCAGTCAACCTGCTTGACCAGGTTTTGATTGCTCGATTGGTTTTGATTGCTCGATTGCTCCTGCCTGCCGATCTGCTGAGAGTCTGCTGTGTGTTTGTAGCTGCCTAGCTTTGTTTCTATCTCTATC
>JAUCMR010021534.1:0-11116 GCA_032357425.1 Enteromius argenteus | reverse complement strand
CCCCCAGATTGAGTTTTTTTAGGTGACCATTATTTTAGAATGCTTAGCCTTATTGTTTCCAGGGCGATGCACCATGCTTGTCATGTGGTGCATCACAGTCACAATAGGTGTGATCATACATTCCAGGGACCAGCTAATGACTTGCTGTCCCTAATGGAGGCTCAAACCCGAAGCCTGCCCCCAACCCCCCATTGCAGTACTACCTAGAGAGAAACATGGGGCAGTCATGCCCCAATGGATAGAGAGTCTGACCTGTAACCTGCAGGTCGCGGGTTTGAGTCCCAGGTCTGGCATGTGGATTGTAGGTGGAATCTAAGCTCTATCCACCTTCAATACCACGACCCTTGAGCAAATCACTGAACCCTCAACTGCACTGGCTGCCCACTACTCTGTGTGTGTTTACTGCTGTGTGTGTGTGTGTGCACTTAGGATGGAATGCAGATCACTAATCTCAAGTATGAGTCACCATACCTGGCCACAAGTCACTTCACTTTCACTTTTCACTTTCAAAAACAGAAATAGAGGAGGAGATTGGGAGGTGGAGGGATGCCGGAAGAATTGATGCTGGGATGGAAAAATGAGATTTGTAATACTGATTGACAAGACTGAATGAAAGACTACGATCTTCCCGAACCTACAGTTGGTACTTCGTTTTGTCTGTTTAGTGCATGTGTTGGCTGCATTTCATAGAATAGAATAGATTAGAATAGAATAGAAAAAGTTACTCTTTTTTTACAACGTTAAAACTTATGATTAATATTCAAGAAGTAAGAAAAGTATGTTATTACATTTAACAACTTTGCTGAATTCTATTTAGTGTCTATCAGACTATGCCAGGCATGCAATTTGCATTAAAATTCAACCAAGCTATGAAAGTGTATTTATGTTTCTTTCTAAAGTCTCATGATTAAGTGCTTTGTGTCAGTGAAGTACTTTCAGAACTTTCTTCATAGTTTGTATATGTAATTAAGAGTCTATGGCAAATTGCTGTGTTATTAAAGGGAAGAAACAGTTTCTCTGTGTGGATTTGTCACACACAACCACTTTTTAATAAATATGCACAAGCTGGGCCACATTAGTGCCATTTGGACAGTGTATTTATTTTCCAAACTTTGTGTTCCACTTTTACAGAGCACCACACCACACAGAGAAACAGGTGCAGTCGAATAGCCTGGGTTATCACTGAGCAACAGGGGTGCCACAGTTATTCTGATGTCTCTGGCAGACATACATCTCAGCAAACATCAAACACACACAGACACACACACAGCCCAAACAGAAGTCCTACACATTTAATTTATTACAAGCGGTGAGTAATGAAAGATGGAATCTGTGGGGGTGGACAGGAAGAGATATAAGCAGATGGCAAATGAGTTACAAAGAAGTCAGAAGGGACACAACCTTGCAGGGTTCTCTAATCAAGGAAACTCAGTGGACAGTTGTGTATACTCTCAACCTCACAACTCGTCTGGCAAACCTTCAGAATAGTTAAAAAGCACAAAATGATCTGTGAAACTGACATTTTTTTTTTTAAGGTCACAGCATATTTTGCGCTTGAAATCCATGCTAAAATGAATAATGTTCTTCAGGAAGCATATTACGATACTTGAATAGGAACCACCCCCAAATCATACTAACGTAAAGCATTAGGAGAAATAACTCATTTCCTTCTATAACAAGGTATGAGAAAGGATGACAGTGTGTGTTGTAGAACATTTGATGTGTACAGATGCCATAAGACATGTTAAAGGGTAAACTTCAGTTGATTTGACTTATAAAATGATGACACAGTTTTCTTCTTGTTTTTTTTTTTTTTTTTTTTTGGTTGGAACATTAGCATAAATGTGTACATGATGTGAATGATTGTTATTCTGGGCAATATCAAATTTAACAACATTGTGCCAAACATTTAATGCAGGGGTTCACAAACATATTTATTTATTTATTTATTTATTTTTATTAACCTTTCAGGAATAAAATACTTGAAGTACCCCCTGAGATTTTAACAATTTAATAAAATATTTGGATTATAATGGATAATCTTAGGTAAACATATAAAATATTGAAGAATTATGCTATTTAGATGTTTTAGTTGGATTGTATTTATTTTTTTACTTTTTATTCTGTATAAAAGGCTGCCCTGCAATTATTATTTTTTCCCCCAAATAATTCTTACTGTGAAATCTTCAAGGTCAACATTCAAATTGGATTTTTTCATGCACCGCATTAGTCCTGGTATCAACATGCTTAAAGCTTGATGTATTCCATGAAACAGTACAAACTCTCTGTTTCCATCAATATATTCAGTCAAAAGATTTCTTTCATCACCCAGAAATGTTCATAAAAGGCTCTGAGTGTCTTTATTCATACGCTAAAACATTGCACATTTCTGTTTATGACTTTGTATTTTTATATTGATTCACACAGTATGAAATCAAATAATTAGCACATTCTTGCAGTGCTTGTCCTTATTTAGTGATCAGTGTAGGAAATATGCCACTATTGTCTGAACAAATACTACTACAATATTATCTTACAAATGTATTGCGATACAGTATGTTTCACCAGTCATTATAAGGCTAAGAAATCTTTTTTTTTTGCTTTTGTTCTTATATTGTAAGTTGCTTTAAAAGTGCCAAGCCCTAATTGTTATAAAGTCTTACTGCCTTGCAAAGCGATTAAACGGAAAAGAAAAAAATAATGAAAGTAATGAACAACGTTTTTACATCTAAAAAAATGGTGCCTAACATTTCATCCACATATCAAAGAGTAGAGCTTACAGCTTATCAGCTACCAGCATACACCGGGAGGCAACAGTCCAACCCACACCTCATGTATCCTTTTGAAACAAAGAGGTTGTATTGTGTCTCAATAAGTGGGGAATATTACACAGCCACGCTATCTGAGAGAATTATTACATTCTCACTACTTGACATTTAACTATATCAATGCTCACTCTGTGCTTTGTGCTGATAGATTTGGCTTAGTCATCCCCCAGCTTTTAAAAGGTTCAGTTTCGACATAATGGACCATGTAGAGAGGTTAAGTCCACATTTTGGATTTGCTGCTGGATTTTCTATCCTCCCCTCCTGCTGAGAGCCCATGGTGCGGTGGGAAGGAAGAAAAAGGAATGCCCACTCATTGAAAAGCACTGATTTTCCAGCATGTTTTCTGGCATCTCACAAGGAGTCCCCTTTGGAGAAACGGTTTACTATAGAACAGCAAATGACTACTGTTCACCAAACAATGTCCTCTCTCTCCTTCGCACATTCAGTTCACACCCTCAGGGACCGCTTTCTCTCCCAGCATGCAAGGTATCGATCTTTAAATATTTACCTTGAAAACGTCTGTAGGGTCAAGCCATGACTCTCCCTACGCATGAAATATTCACCATTCCTCAATAATTAATGACCATGTCCTTGCATCGGCCTAGCATGAATGGGGCTCAATGGACGGTTTTGTGCATGTTTTATAGGTTGTTGTTGCCTGGGTATTGTCTGGGCTGTGACAAAACGCTGGCTCAGGTTAATTGGGCCCTGGGCATTGGCAGTTGAGGGATTGAGCGAGAAAAGCAGGAAAGATTTTGTGTCAAGGAATCCTTGCTTCCTCCAGGCCAGGAAACAGAGCTTTTTCAGACCAGGAAATAGAGGGACGTTGTGGTAAAGTAGCTTGGTGGTCCTGGCTTTAGGGGAGTCAGCTTTCTAAGGTGGAAATATTATTGATCTGCTCCTTCACTGGAGCGTCTGCAATGTCACGGCCACCAACCTTTAATTGGCCATGGAAATGAATAAGACTTGTGCGACAAATCCCCTGTAAAGCCTTTCACACTCTGTCAGCTGCACATCAGTGGATGTGCGATGGGGATCATTTGCTTACAAGCTAAATTGTGCTTGAGTATCTGTCCTGCTGTTCTTCCAAGCTGCTTCAGGCTCAGGTTGAGGACATCATAACACACAGACTGGCGATGCTGGACTGGCGTGCCAACATTTTGGGAACGCATTAGGAGATTACAGTGTAGTATTGTATAGCCTGCAGTAAAATGCAAACGAAGCCTACAGTAAAACATACTATGCTGCTTGAAATTGGTCTAAAACAAGCACATACATATGCATTCATAAATGATAAATTTGCTCCTGTGAATTTTAATTCTGTAGGTGTTTTTACATAGATTATCCATTGACTGTAACCATCAAATCTAGCCCATTAACATGGCATGGTTGACTTCTACTCATAAAAGCACCACTTAGTAGTCAAAAGAAAATGTGTTTGCTGCAGAAACTGCAAATAAATAAATAGTTAGTTGGTTAGTTAGTTAGTTAGTTAGCTCAGTAACTCTTTACAATAAGGTGTCATTTCTTAACATTAGTTAATGTATTAACTAACATGAACAAACAATGCATTTATTACACTGTTTATTAATACTTGTTAATGTTAGTTAATGAAATTACAGTTGTTCTAGTTCATGTTAGTTCACAGTGCATTAAATAATGTGAACAAACACAGCTTGTGATTTTAATAGTGCCTTAATGCTGAAATTAACATTAACTAAGATTAATAAATGCCCTAGAAACATTGTTCATACTTAGTTCATGTTTATTAATGTTGTTAACTAATGAACCTTATTGGTTACCGTAAGTGTTACCATTAGCTTGTTTGTTAGTTAGTTAGCTAGCTGGTTAGTTTAAAACTCCAATTTAAAACGTGTTCCAACTTGTTAGAAAGACAGCCTTTATGTTGTTCTGCTGCTGTTTATTGTTGTGTTTTAAAAACACATTTTTACAAATTTGAATTTGTTCAGTCTTTACAAATTATTAATTCAGAAATCTAACGCAATCTGACATCTAAATTAACCTTTCTATATAAAAAAAAAAAAGAAAAAAAAAAAAAGAAATGTTGACCCTGAAACATTCACTAGGGTCTGCAGTGGTCTTATATGGACATCCAATAAGTAATCCATTCATTAATTTGTGATTGATTGATTAATTGATTAATGTTGATTGATTTTCATTCTTTTAATGAGGACAGGATAAACAAGTTTCCGTCAATCCCATCTATCATGTTCCTCCCTGCTCCTCAACAGTCATGCTTAAGCTGTTCATTTAAAATAACATTTTGAAACCTCCCTCATTTGCACCCTGCAGATTTGCTCTGACGTTGATTGCATGATACATTCAAGCTGGCTTGCGTAGAGCTCATGAATGTATTCACAGTCAGAGTTGGGTTGATCCACACATCATACAGTGATGCTGGTGCGGTCGTGTGCTTGGCCTTTAGAGCATCAGTGGTTCTGAAGGCAGAAACAAAACCTTTGTGGCTGGGACTGAGGCTCATTACACAACAAAGCATAGCTCCCTGCTCCCCGTCACGAAGAATAAACAAGAGCAACAACACTTCAGTTGCCACTCTTATCGGGGCTGATAAAAAGGATGAATGAAGCTGATTCTATTCCCCAGCTCTAGCTCATTCTGACTCTATCACATGAAGCATACAAGCAAACTTTTCTCTTTACTGTCAAATCTCAAACCTCATATTTCGCATAACATTTAATTTAATTCTCATTAGAATCTTAAAATCTAATACTGCCTGTTCTTTATTGAAAAGTGTTGTTTGCATGAATTTTAATGGAAAACAATTGCACATATATACATATTTGTATGAAAGCAGTTTCAGATATTTTGACAAAATGTTATTCAGACGCTTATCCTGGATCTGAAATAAAAGTAAAAGAAACAAAGAAAAACAACAAAAACTAATTTTGCGACTCATTAAAAAGGAAAACATACTTAATAGCAAAAAAAAAAAAAAAAATGCCAATCACTTGAAGCTCTTAAAAGTGACTTTATAAATGTATTCAAGATTTGAATACATATAGAACATAGATACAATGTGCTTCAAGTGTTATATAGTCATAAATAGTCATATACAAAAATTGAGTCACCACAAACCCTGTGTCCTTCAGAACAACATGTGCTGATCTATTTAATAGATTCTACAGTGGTTCTTTCCCCGGGATAACAAACCAGTCCACTCTGCTTGGAGCAAAAAGTCTCCTTTTTATGCTAAACATATTTTATTTACCTGGCAGTCAAATGCTCTGAAATATGCTTCAGCAGAACCACATCATTTACTGATTCAGGGTTATAATTCAGACTCTATCCCCTGGAGCCCTTGACAATACAGTAAATAAAACTCTTGATATGCGTTATTCAAAGCTTATTTTTTGCCTATAAGTGGCATTTTCTGAGTGTGTTGGTAGGTGAAGATATGACTCATGAGAGAGCTAGAGGCTGAGTCTGATCTGTTTGTGAGGGGTTGTGTGTGTGTGTGTGCGCCATGGACAGTGTGCACTGAGAGAGAGAGAAGAATTCAATTAAACACTTATATGACCCATTTTAAAACTAGTGTTCTGTGGCACCATGCAAGGACACGGGTCCTAAGGTGTATGGAAAATAAACAGATGTCAGTATATTACTGCAAACAAGTCAGTCAGACTTTGATGCATTCCTCTTGCAGGCGTTGTTTTAGAGCTTTTGACCCCAAATAAGACAGGGTCAGATTACTGATGAGGGAAACAAAGACATTTCTTGCCCTTTCCTTTATGAAAGATTCATTTAATTCAATAGCTTTGATCTGAGACTACAATCAAGAGGTTTTTTTTTCCTTTTCCATTTCTCTCTCATCTTTTGCTTTGTACTCTTTTTTCATCCTATTTCTCCTATTTCTGTCTCTGTTCATTAGTTAATTAGTTGCACCTTCAGGTTTCTGCTGCAGTAAAATGAATGATTACTCTCCATTTATCCAGAGTAAAAAACCCATAGGCACACATTAATAATTCTGACGTGATAGTTAAGTTTTTTTTTGTTTTTTTTTCCCTATTTCATTTATTGAAAACTGCAACATAAATGTGTGACAAAATGTTGAGATCAAGAAAAAATACAGAAAAGATTATTTTACAATGTAAAAATGTACAAAGTTAATTTATTATTATTATTTTTATTATTTGCAAGGCAAGTTTATACGGTGCATTTCATACACAATAGTAATTCAAAGCATTTTACAATGAAAGGAATTAAAAGGAATTTAAAAGGAATTAAAATAATCATAAAACATAATCACAATAAAAACAGGAATTTAAAAACTCTTTAAATGATTTTAAGATTGATTTAAAATACACTTCAGACGTAGCACACTATTCTTATTCTTTGTATTATTATAAATGCCATTTAATAAAATAAATTTGATTTAATACAATCTGTCCTTTTCTCTGTGATACTTAAACATGCATTAATGGAAGACACTTTCTGACCCTGTGCTCATTCTATAGGTCCATAAGAGCTTCACTAAATTTGAAGTGTGTTCTAGTAACATTATTTTGTATATGATTGTCCCTTACAAATATTGCCACTTCATAGCACCCATCAAAAAATTCATTTACAGCCACTTAGAACAAATGGAGATTTCTTGGGACTGAACAAGTGATTACAGAGGATGGGGTTGGCCATGAATAATTTCCTTGAAATGAGCTCTCCGAGGAGAAAGTGGGAGCCTCTCTTCCAGTCGCAGAGACTGAAGTGCAATCTCCCGGCGTGCTACGGTGTGCTGAAATCACATCCTTGGTGTGTGTGTGTGAGGGAGAGAGAGACTGACTCTCCTGCATGATAATTTAAGAGAGAAAAGGGGCAGCGTCATTAACGCATGTCATTTCACCCGAGAGAGAGAAGGCGCACTGAGAGTCTAATGAGATCTGAGGCTGATATTTGGAGACCTGTCCCCTCCTCAAGGTGGGACGAGGGCCGCAATGCTAATGCCTGTGTAATTAGCAGGCAGGCGCTGTGAGAACAGAGCTAGACATGGTCAGTAACCATCACCTTCACAGCATAAAGACACGACAGGCCATTCCTCAAATCTGATAGAATTTCAAGAAAGAATAAACATGAGGCTAAAACTATATATTGTCTAATTTAAATCATTGCTACAACATTGTATAAACCTTATTGGTAGGCCCTGTTTATGCTCGTTCAAATATACAGTATATGAAAGTACGTATGTGACCATAAAAACACACGTATTTGTGTAAAATCTGGAATCTGAGGGTGCAAAAAAATTAAAATACTGAGAAAATCACCTTTAAAGTTGTTCAAATTAAGTTCTTAGTAATGCATATTATTAATCGGAAATTAAGATTTAATACATTTACGGTAGGAAATTTAAAAAATATTTTCATGGAACATGATCTTTACTTGATATCATAACGGTTTTTGGCATAAAAGAAAAATCGATAGTTTTCACCCATACAATTTATTTTTTGGGTATTAATACAAATATACCCCAGTGACTTAAGACTGGTTTTCTGGTCCAGGGTCACATATATCAGAAAAGTATGTGGACACCCAAACATTAAAGGTTCCATAAGAATGTGCTAGAAAAACCATTTTTGGTTTCCCCAAAGAACTTTTCAATGAATAGAACAGAAATAGCGTGAACAACATTTAGTAGTAAGAACACTTCATTAATCTAAAGAACCAGTTTCCCCTATAGAGAACCGTTTTTAGAATACAAAGTTTCCATTGATGTTAAAGGTTCCTCATGGAGCCATAAGAACTTCCACACCACGTAGTTCTAAGAACTAGCCAGCATAGTGGTTAGAGAACCAATTTCCTCTTTGAGCATTTTCCTGGTAGCATTCACATCGAGAGCAAGAAGCAGCTGACAAATGTCAGCAACCACTGAATGGAGAATGCTGTGAAAGCAGTTTATGTTGTGTGCCGTGGGTTTTGTGATAATGTTATGTAAATACACATTTACACGATTGAAAGAGCAACAGAACCTGAGTAAATCTCCTATGACAAATTGCAGTGTTACATATCACAGAGGCTGAGAATAGAAAACAATGCTGTAGACAATGGCTAAATGCAGTTATTACTGTTTTCCATGTTCGTTGAGTAAATATTTTTACATGGCTTTTAAAAAAATGCCAGGTAGCTGTGTTCGGCCAATCAGCATAAATTTACATCATTGGTAGTTTCTATAGAAGTGTTTTAGTACTCTGAATTAGAAGCTAATTTAGTTCCCCCAAGCGGAGTTCCTAAAACTAAATACATTCCTAGTTCATCTGGTGCGAGTGCATTAAAAAATGAATACTTCCGCCAATAGTCTTAGGAACTATGAAAATGTTTCTTTGGTGCAAAAGTCCCTGTAGATGCCAATAAAGAACCTTTATTTTAAGAGTGTAATATGTGCTGGTAAAATATTTTGGTAAAGCTTTCCACTAGATGTTGGAACATGGCTGGAGGGATTTCCTCCCATTTAGACATATGCAACAGTAAAGTCAAGTACTGATTTTGGGCAATGGGGCCTGACTTGCAGTTGGCCTTTATCCCAAAGCTTCTCAGTGGGGTTCAGGTCTGGATTCTTCCATTCATCATTCCTTCATGAACTTTGCTTTGTGCACTGGCTAGTGTTATTTTCAAACAGAAATTGGCTTAGAATAACTTAGAAGGGATCCAGATAACCCCTGGTGTTATGTTATGTTATGTTATAGTTCATCTAAGAAATGTAATGGGTCAAAACTTAATAAAGCGGTTGAAGTGAAGTAATTGATTTTAATTATGAATTGCTTTTTCAAATTCAACATTATATAAATTACATTTCTATTGTTAGGCAGCATTACTCCCCGAAATCTGGGAAGAAGTTTCCTTAAAGTTGAGTAGACTTATTTTTAGACTTAACTACTTTAGAGTTTACAGTGAAGAGAGATTGAGTGAAAAAGGTCGATCTATCGCAGCAGTCTGTTTTAAATTAATGAGCCAGTTGGTTAGTCAGCTAAGGGCCTGACAGGCTAAAAGGGTGGGGTAAAGGAGGATTTCCCAATGCGAGGGGACTAGGAATGATAACAAAGGTGGTGTGGTTGTAAAGGTGCCAAAGATGAAGAATTTTCCTTGACAGGGAACATTAGGACTCAATTATCAGATATGCTGACTGAGTTTATACAAAAAAAAGTGTCAATCAGAAAAGGAAAGACTTAATGATGAGGATGGTGGGGTGGAAGTTGAAGTCCCTCAGGGACTACATCCCAGTGGAGGAGATTTTGGCTACTGACTTCAAAGCTATTATGGAAACATTTGATTAAAAAGCGATTAATTCAGTTTTTGTTGCTTATCGCACTGTGTAGTACTTGAAATGAAGATTTATGCGTTCTCCCACTCTTGTTTGTGTATCTTAAAGTTGCCATGTAGATCATGCCAGTCCAAAATTATCACATAAGCCCTTATGACTCATCTACAATTCAGAAATGGATAAATAATTCAAAGGAAACCAGTGGAATCCTATACATAGCATCTTAGAAGTCCTAGATATTTTATAGAATTGTGTCCATTATCATGAATTACCACACATGTTAGGCCTATCAAAGAACACCCAGAGAGAGAGAGAGAGAGAGAGAGAGAGAGAGAGAGAGAGAGAGAGAGAGAGAAATTGTGGAATAGATTATACATCATGGTAAAACAAAGCAATAGAGCAGGCAGATTTTTAGCTTCTCCAAAACCTAGCAATGCATCCTGTGAGTAAGCACCTTTAAATAACGACAGAATGTCACATCTAAATTTATGCTTTAGAGCATTGGGGCTCTGATGCTCATCACCTGTTGTCAGGGCAACGGGGAGTTTTCATACAATGATGAAGTGAACACCCATGACAGAATGATCTAATATGGCTAATGCTGTCACTGTGCACCACTGAGACAAATGCAGGATTAGGATGGATTAAGCCACGATGTCTGCATTTCTATGAGTTGGACCAGTTTATGTATTTTTGTGCTGACTGTTTAGTTTAAGTATGGGGAGCATTACAGTATTTTTTGCAAGTTTCACAGCTTCAAGGTCATTTTTCGCTTTTCACTTCTAATTGAGATAAAGATCCAATGTTGGCCTATAAGAGTTGATTCATTTTATTTGATTTTATCTTCATTTAAATGCAAGTCGTTAGATAAAAAGAAAATCCAGAGCTTCAGAGCCGTGGCAGGAGAAAGTGTAACGTCTCCATTCCCTCCTTCAGGGAACGTGGGTTACATTCGTAACCTAGACGTTACCCTTTCAGTCGAATCACTTCGACGTTACAT
>JAUCMR010021533.1:0-11128 GCA_032357425.1 Enteromius argenteus | reverse complement strand
ATTATCATCAATAGCATTCACAAGGCTACAAAATACACCTCCGACGTTGCAGACGACGTCCAGACTAGAAACCTGAACATAACAAACAAAAGAATTAACATTACTTAATATACGGTGTAAAATCTCACTGAAACAGTGGCGTTGCATAACGCACTTTACCTCAGTATTTCACCTTAATTCGCTGTTAAAGATAAATGACGACTGGCCAGACAAGCTAACTTGCATTAAAGCTCAGGAAGACCTACAAACATGTTTCTCAGTTTACCTAGAGTTTATTTTGACTAGTATAGGTGACCTTAATTTACTCACCATTCGACGTTGTCAGTGTTTTGGGGGCATTCCGACCGTCAGACAGAAAAAAGGCTCCAACTCCCGACATGAAAAACTAAATGATGAATAGTTTGCTGTTGACACATGAAACTATCTTAAAATATCTTAGTCGTGCGTAAAACAGAAATAATATACTAACCTTTATGCTAAGTTAATGGTGCAGCATCTCTTTTGTATGAAAATTAAGTCTCCCTTGCCATTGGTCAGTAAATTTACAGTAGTGTACTGTACAGTAGTGGATAAATACAGTAGTGACCATATATTTCCCATAATCCTTTGCCGTTTACAGTAAAATACTGTATACACATTTTACAGTATATTACTGTCCATATTACAGTAAAATACTGAACAAATTACAGAAATCGGTTACATGAATACATTTATTTGAAAGACAGACAGTCACTGTGAGAGAGTGCAAGAATGCCAAAAACAACAAAATAGCTGTTTTTTTATGGCAGCAGAACCTTTTCATTTACATGTCATACATATATGTAAAATTCTAAGTGAAGCAATGCATGTTCTTATTCTCTGGAAGAACTCTCTTTGAACACAATTTTTGGGAATAATTTATAGTAGTGAGTAGTATCAATATCAGTCTGAGCATGGACAATTACTATTTTAATAATGAAATATTATATTAGCAATGGTGTTGAATTGTACATACATTTATGCTATTTGGAAGTAATTTTTTATGTATTTTAGGGCTATCAAAGTCAATATGCTAACACAAAACGTTATTATATAGAATGCATTTGTTCACATTTATTATTTGTAAAACAGTTTATCAATTGTGATTATTTTATTGCACTTTTAATATTGTAGATAGAATGAATGAATAAATGAATGAATGAATGTATGTACACTGTGAAACACAATTCTGTGAAATTTACGGTAAAAAAATGGCATTTTAGGTTTTACAGTTTTAAGTTTAATTTACAGTTAAATACCGTAAATTCATTAACTGATATAATGTTTATATACCAACCTATTATTGTACTGAAATCTGTTTTGTATCTTAGGATTACACTGATAAGCGCCAAATGCAGGTGGAGATGAGAAAGTCACATAATGAACCAAAGCCCATCACAAGCAGCTTTTAAATATGAACATAGGAAAAGTTCAGATGCAAAAGCCTCTAAGTGCCATCTGAAATTTTCATCTAAAATGAGCATTTTTATCAGGATTTTACTGTACTGGAAAACATTAGGTAATTTTCTATGCAATTAAAGATAAATCACTTAAATATTTAAATACTTAAATCACAAATTTTATGAGAACATTTCAGATGGCACTTAGAGACTTTTGCATCTGAACTCATGCTCATTAACTTCATATATACAGTAGAAGGTGCTCAGGGTCATTAACATAAACACTAAACACCATTATGGTGACACTTAACTGAAATATGCAATAAACATGCATTTAAGAACATAACATGTAACATACAACCCTAATAAACATAACACTAAAACCTAGGAAGAAACATAGTTATTTTAAAGAAAAACATCAAATTCAAACAAAATGAAATACAATACTGGGAATTCTGGGAGTGTCAGTTTACAGTTTACATTAATTTACCATTAACTATTTAACAGGTTTTTATCGTAACATTTTCATATTTTTTTACCGATAAAATCATGGTATTTTTTTTTACAGTGTATGAATGAATGAACAAATAATTTAAATGGATTTATTAAATAAGCTTACCCATCCATCTTAAAAAAAAAAAAAATCTATTTAATATAAGATTATATTTTCCAAATAATATTTGTCACACTTTAGGGACTGATTCTTACTATTAACTAACTATTAACTACAAGTTTTACCTTAGTAAACTAATAATTTGCTGCTTAATAGTAATAGTTGAGAAGTTGCAATTGAGGTAGTTGTGAAGTTTAGGTTTGGGGTAGAAAAAAATATGGTCATGCTGCATAAATATGTATTATTATGCTTAATAAACAGCTAATATGTAATATACAATAAAATTAGCCAGTGAAAATTAGAGCCAATTACTTTCTTTTGAGGCAGCATATCGTCTTTAGGGTGTATTTTTCTCACACGCTACAAACATCTCCTTAAATGTGATAATACTGTATATAGCTATATTGAAAAATTGGGAAAGATGTCATATTTGGGGGTCCTTAGCATCAAATGCATTGACAACCCCTTTTTAAGCAGATAAACATTAGGACTGATAAACCATTTTGAAATCATACTAGTAATACAAGTTTCTTGAGTTGCTTGTCAGCTAAATGACAAATTAGCAAATAATTTATGCATGTGCCTCTGCATGGTATTTTGCATTCATTCAGTTTACTATCAGCAATCTGGATTGCATGGCATGCTTGTTTGTTCCATCAAACATCTACACGTCTCCAGCATGCACTTGGACATGATAGTGCTGCTAAACACACTAAAAACACTTCATTTATGTTAGAGGTGTGACAGGCTGCCTGAGCTCGCATTACTAAACACATTGCACAAGGCTCTGCCATGCCTCCTGAATCTTAACAGAGAATATCACTATGCTTCACTCAACCTTTAAGTGTCTTTTGCTGCAAATACAAGTTCTACACAGGTTCACTTTGGCATAAATAGTTAGTGGAGTCTCCTGGGAGAGATTTACTCCTCTGTTTGAATCTCTGAACGTGGCTAGCGGCACCCTCAGAGGAAATCAACTGGATTTGTGCTCTGGTATTAAACAATGGATGTCAAAAAAAAGTTTTTCTTAATAGAAATAAAACATTACTGTGTGTTGCTGTATATTGCTTTTTAAAATGATTGTGTGTAGGAATGGTGGTTTAGGTAATTAGATTGTTGATGTTTTCAGCACTGTGCTTGGCAAGTGTTATGGAAGAGAGATCTAATAGATCTAAACATTTTATCGTCCACAAGAGATTTTCCAATTTTTTGAATCCTGAGGAATTATCTTTAGCAATTTATTATCTTGTTAAGTTGATAAGGTCGACTCACGAAGCTCACCAAGGCTGTTTGAGGAATACAGAAAAACAGAAATATTATTATTATTAAGTTTAAAGCTGCATAAAAATGAAACATATTTGAGGAAAACTCCAGTGATAAAAATATATAAGGAGAACTCCATGTCCTGATGCAGTGTTCCTCAGAGAGAGAGAAATATATAAATATATTTTGTTTGGTCCCTTTTGAATGCTGGTGGTGCTTTCACTCTAGTGCACAAGGCAGGCCACACACACTACTGAGCCTCATTTTGACTTGTTTTAAGGACATTACGTCAAAGTTGGATCTGCCTGTAGTGTTTTTCCACGTCAATTTTGAGTGTGACTCCAAATCCAGACCTCCAATTTGATTTCCATTGATAATTTTGGTGTGATTTTGTTGTAAGCACATTCAACTATGTAAAGAACAAAGTATTTAATAAGAATATTTCATTCATTCAGATCTGATGTGTTATTTTAGTGTTCCCTTTATGTTTTTGAGCAGTGTATTAGATTTAATAAAGAACAAGAAAGTTCTTAAATTTTTCTTTCTTTTTGGACTTTAAAAGTTTAGTCACACTATGCTTTTATTGTAGAAGAGTAGGAAAAACATTTTAAAAACATTGCAAAAAGCGCTTGCAAATTTCCTCATTCTGCTTCCTTTGACTAAAAAAACTGTCTGCTAAATAATTTAAAAAGCATAAAAGCATTATGCATAAAATTCCTTTTTTTTTTTGTATGAACTATGCCTTTAAAATAAGTCTTATGTGTAGAGGGCGAAATAATCAAATGTTGCATGGAGAAAAACAAAGAATATCCTGCAGGAGCTGCTTCTTGTATCTGTCTGTGCATGTGTGTACATGTGTTTGTCCCTCAGGTTGTTGTGTCTGTGTGTGTTGTATGAGCTGCACACACAGCATCCCGTCTCTCTGGCTGTGCTGAGAGGGATTTGGCTCTCACGCTGCTCCAAAGAGAATCCGCTGTTCCCTCTGCAGGATGCGTCTGTCAGTGGGGAGAAGTGTTATTGCAGATTTGCCCTGCAAGCTCACACCTCAGGTCCTGCTTCTCAGCTGTGTATTATATATATATATATATATATATATATATATACCATATCTGCGTTGGTTGATTTTACTTCACCTTTCTTCATCTTTGTCCTTCAAAATTTATTTTATTCCATCTCCGTAGGAAACCCAGCTGCTGAAATGTAGCCTGAATGCATTTCGAACGTGTCAGTGCATTCTGTGCACAATGAACCTTGTCTTACACAGGACTGTTAAAGAGATCTCCGTGCATCTGTGACGCACCCGGGTGTACTGAGCTAATATTGAACCCAACCCACGACTCTCACAGTGTCCTTTTTCCATACCTGCTGGGAGACATTTGCATCCTGTCTGATTTCATCAAGTCTGAGACCCAGCACGGCCTGGTTAGCCCTCAGTCGGCCGCCGGGATGAATGACTATACTTGCACAAGTGGACGCTGGGAAAACAAGGGTGTGTGATCACTGGTACATCACACTGATTAAAAGAGCACCTGCATATGAGGAAGGGTCCCCAGAATGAGGAGAAAGGACTCAGGGTGAGAGGCATCTGCCTTTTAATACAGGCAAACAGATGGACACTTGTGTGGGGGTCCTACAGTGTTGGTTTATAGAGCATTTAGATGAATATTAACTGCATTGAGTAGACAGATCTTATATTTAAATGTATTCTTTGGGAAGCAGTCTAAGGAATGTGAATCGCTTTGTCGGGGAAAAAAATTGTGGCAAACGTTCGTATTCAAAAATTGACTCACAGTTCATTTAGGTACTGATGGCTTTGGACAATTCACTCTAGCTGTGTCCAAAATTGCGTCCTGTCTGAATTGATATACTAAACATGTACTATGAATTGAGTCGCTGATGTCACATGGACCGTTTTACCGATGTTTGTACTACATTTCTGGATCATTTCAGTTGTGTTGCTGTCTATGGAGGGACAGATGGCTCTCTGAATTCATCAAAAAATATCTTAATTTGTGTTCTGAAGATGAATGAAGGTCTTATGGGTTTGGAACGACACGAGGGTGAGTAATTAATAACAGAATTTTCCTATTTGGGTGAACTATCCCTTTAAGGCACTTCAGAGGACCTTTAAAGGTTTTCCTGACTGACCTTGAAACAGTTTAAGCAGCAATCTGGAGGCCTAAGAACCTCTGTGATAGTTCGAGTATACTGGACAGATCATCATAATAATCAATTTTATTGTCACTTTCAAGCCAGGTTGTTTGTTTGCTGTATTTTCTGTGGAATCTAAAGTATGTGTTTTACGTTGCTGTGGTACTTGCTACCAAAAACTGCTTCTAAAGCTGCAAATTTTGGGAGCAAAAAGGTCCATTGTTGATTATCAATAGTGTAGAAGCTCATACCCAGCTAACAGGGAACGTTCTTCTAACTTTGGCTAACGTTCTCTGAAGATTCTATAAAAGTTATCAAAAAACATTCTTGTGCAACATTAGTAGAACATTTCCTTAACATTATCTGCATTTGATAAACGTTTTAAAAACGTTAGCATAAAAATATATTCATTGTGTTGTTAGTGAAACGTTTTAAAAATGTAAACATTAGAAACGTTACCACTGAGTTGTTAATGGAACATTCTAAAAACATTAGGATACAAACGTTATCATTGCGTTGTTGGTGGAATGTTTTAATAACATTTTAAAAAACATTCTTAGAACATAACGAGACTAAAACATTCTAAAAATGTTCAAATAACAGTGTTTTTATAACTTAATGGGAACGTTACAGGAACGTTTTTATAACGAAAAATTGTTACCTGGGTTCAAACCAAGTAGCTTTCTGTTGGTGAGTTTGTGTGACAAGCATGAATCTTTTGCAAAATCTGCATGAAATTTGTTAAATTCAAGTCGAATTCCAAATTTCGCCACAACTATTCACAGGACAATCATAAAGTTGGTTTCCACTGATTGGTCTTGTTTAGTTTTGAGCACTTGTTCGCTCAGAAACACCACAACTACCTTTTTCCCTTTGTAGCATTTTTTGAGTAAGAGATTGCTAGCAGTGCCACGGTGCTAAATTGTAAGAGTTATGGCAAAAGTGTTTCAGCGAGATGCAGCTGTTTTCATAGCCCTGCTCGTCAACCACCTCCTCTTACGACCAGCTGTCAGGACGTTTGGCTCGTGATGAATGAACACTGTCTACATGATGAAGTCTTCCTGGGAGGTCGTTTGCTCACAAATATCCTCTCAGCCTGGCTTGTGATACTTTCCATCATAACAAAAACACGGCGGATCGACCAGCGGTCTGCTAGCGGCGAGGTTTTATGGTTAATTAATCACGTGGGAGACAATTAATCAAGGACTAATTTCACTTTAATGATTCCTATCAAATTACTCTTTACATTGGGTGGTGTGTAAGTACATGTTGAGAACATCTTCATTTCCGCAGCCTTCCAGACTCACAGAGGTTATGAATTAATTGATCCGTTTATTTATTACTGTCTGGTGCTCATGATATTCATTAGGGTCTGTTAAGCACAAGCAGAGGAACATATCTCAAGAGTTAAGTGAAGTTAGTGAGAGGTTAAATTATTCTGTGCCTTTGTGGATGGTTGGCAATTTATCAAACCCTTTTTCTAAAGAGATGTAAATGAATATTTGTAATATACACCAAAAAATTATATTATACAAATAATTATATTTGTTTTGTGTTTTTATTATTGTTGTTTTAGATTTTGAAGGTTATTTTGTATATTTGTGTGTGTGTATATATATATATATATATATATATATATATATATATATAATTTATTTTTTACATGAAGGGAAATCACTACAGTGCTTAAAACTTTTTTTATTGTAGATGAGGCCTTTGTTGAGAACTTTTTCATTTATTATTATTTATTATTTTGCTGTTTTTAATATATTTTAAAACCTCTCCCTTTGATTTCTTTATTTTATTTTAATTTGTTTTATTTATTAATTTTATTTTTTGCATATACTTTTAATTAATTTATTTATTTTTTTCTGTTTTACATAAAGGTAGATCACTACAGTGCTTAAAATCTTTTTCATTGTAGATGAGGCCTTTGTCAAGAACTTTTTTTACTTTCATTTATTATTTTTTTCGATTTGGGTGTAAAATACATATGAGCAGAATATTCCGTTGCTAATATGTTATCCTTCAGATGAAAAATGAATATCACCCCTTTGAGAATAACTTCTCTTTATAGTGTAGAAAATTCCATTCCAAGCTTAAGAATGGATCCATACGGTTTAATTTGACTATCTTGTTGCACTTTATGTAATGGATTGAATTCTAATGCACTGAGAAATATTACATGGAAAAATGAACTCTCACGTATTGCTTTAGTTAGGAACATCTGGTTATGACTGATTCAGAAACCAATACTCTGGAGAATTAGATCTTTAACTTTTTTTTCTATGATACTCAATCTTGGACTAGTCTATGAATCCTTTAGAGGCAGGAGAAAATAAAAGACACAAGTGTTTAAAACAATTGCAGTGAGCTACATTTGCCAATGCCAATTACACTGAACGTTTCTTTAAGGAGTGTTAAAGGATATGAATTCAATTTTGGCTAATGCACAGATAATCTGCACCTCGTTATATTACTCCTTATATAAAAATAACAATAATTAAACATCTGCTTTATTACAATTACCTCCACTTGTATGAAGCAAGAATGCCCTGCAGCAAAAGATTTCAGACCCTGCTCGGTATGTCCCGAATGATATATCATGAATAATCAAGATCATTATCTCTGCCATCAACAGTGTTTTTCCAGTGTAATTGCCACAAAAACATCCTTTTAATTGGACCCCTAATTACAAGGGGGAGCAAATGCTCACTAATATCCTAAAAAAGAAAAGAAAGTGATAGAATAGAAATGCATTGTGTAACGAAGAGGAGTTTTAGTTAAGACAGTAATTAATAAATAAATAATTTCACAAATTAACTAATAAATCGGTTGCACTTTTATCATATGCCACTAATTGTTTTCCACTTTTATCATACACCCCTTTTATCAGTTACAGTTTTTTTTCCCATCTAAGTATAATTGTAGCTAATTACCAAAGCTTAAAGTATAAATTTGATGTCTTTTTCACACATTGCACAAGTAACAGAGTAAAACACAGCGAACGGGTTTGGAAAGTGTATAGTGCTTGGAAAAATAATTTCCGCTCTGCTTTATGGACCAGAGGGCTCAAGCAATCCCAAAGCCATAAAGCACTGTAAATCCCAGGTTAACGTTAGTGTATAATCTATAATAATATTAGTGAGCTCTGCTCTGATAGTAAATACCAAGGTGAGTTGCTGGGTTCATGATGAATTGCCATTCGAGTCGATGCTGACAAATAAACTCCTCTTGACAGAGAGATGAATCCGAGGTCAGGTTTTTTTTCAAATTGAAAAATAAAAACTTGACCTTAAGCTGCTATTTATTTCCAGTTATGTACATGTAAAGATGTGTTTTGTGAATGCTGTACACAAACTGTCACAACTTTTGCGTTGATCTCTGTTTCCATGCAATTTGAGGAAACACCTTATTTTGTCGCCTGTAAGACTTAAAGAATACTTGCAATTGATAATTGTCTGTTGAATCAACCCCTTGAAAATGAGCTTTTTCTTCACCTTTTCGAGTCAAAAATGTCTCATGTCTCAGTTAATAGTCTTTTGATACACTGCAGTGTGAGAAATTCATGTTACCCTCAAAAGGTTTTAAAGGGGTCATGATGTTGCTAAAAAGAACATTATTTGGTAGAATGCAATGTGTTCATGTGGTTTAAGGTGCAAAAAACACAGTATTTTCCACATACTGTATATTTTTGTTTCTCCTCTAACCCCCGCCTTCTGAAATGGGTCGATTTGTACAAAGCTCATCATTCTAAAAAAAGTGAGATGTGCTCTGATTGGCCAGCAACCCAGGCAGAAATGGTACACCCCTTACCATGATGCGATCCAATAGAACACAATACAAATGATGCATTTGTTCTATCCAGTGGGAACATAATTACTTATTATTATGACTTAGTATTGTCTTTTTATTGCCTCGTAAACATAACACCTTGTCTGCATTTGTGATCAGACAAAAAACAACAAGCTCTAACGTTAAAATGTAACTTACTTAAAGTCTGTCCTTGCAGAGGTAGAATTGCTCCACTTTATAGTCTCTGTGCACAGCCAGCAAAGTTTACTCTGCAGGTTTTAGAAGTCAGTCCTCTATAATTGTGCTGAACACACTCTAATATTTGTGTTGAACTGTTCTGGAACAGTGTTGTGAATACAACTTAACCACTGATTTCAAGTTATGTTCTCTTTTTGAAGCACAAAGTAGTTTCACTTTCACAACAAAACACAGCATCTCCTGAACATGGCACCCGCAGCAACACTATAGTGAGAATAAAAACTTAACTTAACGTTTCGGCGGTGTTTGAAAATAAACCCACTCTGTGACATAGAAAAGTGGAGGCATGTTTAAACGAGCCGTGGACAAGTCATAACATTTATAAAGAATATCTCTTTGGCTTTGAAACTTTAATCTTTGCAACTTCAGGGATCTTATCTGTGCACTAACAGCTTGTAACACAAATTTGAATTTGCATCAACTAGATGAAACAAAGCAAATAAATAAATAAATAAATAAAAGAAACAAGAAACAAAACAAACAAACAAAAAACAAAACAAAACAAAAAAACTAAACAAAGCAAAACAAAATGCAGGTCAAATCGACCACTAAAACAACATGTTGTAATTCATCATTAATTCAATTAATAATTGATCATATTTTAGGTTTTCTGAATTTGACCACAACACAGCTGTTGTAACTTGACACTCGTAACACCTGTAGGGATAATTTATTCCTAAATTCAGTATTTAATATTTAGGGCTGTGTTTAGAACCCACAGTCTTGTATAGGAGCCAAATATCTTTGTTATACTCAAGGATTATAATGAGCAGGCAAACAGGTTTTTTTTTTTTTTTTTTTACAATGGGAAACCTTCATGCACCATTTTAAAGCCTCTCCCTGTGATTTTTTTTTTTTTTTTATTCTCTTAGTGATAAATTGCTTCCCACACTACTGGCCCTTACCTGCACGTGGCCCATTAATAAAGGCAAAGGCCAGAGGTATATGTGTGTGGGACTGTGTATGAAGGGTGTAAAAGCAGCGAGTTTCTCTCACTTTTCTTGAATTAAATTGTACCAGTGGTGTTGTGTGTGTGCGTACACCTACACTAATTATTAGTATGTTCCTAATAAACAGTGCTCTTCTCTCATTTGTGCAGGAGGGCTATAAACGCATGAGCTGCTTCCAGAGATGTTTGCTATTGTGCCAGGAACAAAGAACCAGCCCCTCTGGGAATAGGTAGGCTAACTTTTCCTCTGTTCGTGATGGGCCTTTGAAAAACTGTTTGTTGAGGAAGGGGCGTCCTTTGTTTCAACGCCTGCACCATCAGCGCTGAATTTAATTATCGCTGCATTTTTCTTTTTTTTTCTTAATTTAAAAAGCCCTGATCTTTAATGGAATAGAAATTGACAGTATTAATTGTATGTGTGGAGGAATGAAAGAATAAAAATGAACTGTGAAAGAGAAAGCTTCTGATGTTGCTGAGAAAGGGACGAGAAGAAGAAGCTAATCCTTATATATGAATTATGTTCATTATTCTATTCATATAATTTATCTATTCTTAAATACTTATTTAGAAAATCAGTTGCCACCACAGAATCATATGTATCATATGCTATAGAAATACTGTTTATATATATTTCTTTGTTTACTTTCACCAAAGCAAATCAAAGCAAACAAAAACATTTTG
>JAUCMR010021530.1:0-11148 GCA_032357425.1 Enteromius argenteus | reverse complement strand
TGAAACAGACATTCAGACATCAGACTGTCACACATTAACATACACACAAATACCATAACACAAACACTCTACACTCATCAGAATCAGAATCAGAATTCCTTTATTTATCCTTTATTACTATACTCTGTATAGTGGCATTGATGTCAAAATGCTTAGTTTACATGTACGTCTTACATGTGCACACACACACACACACACACACACACATTTCTATATAGTACAATACTTCATTTCAGCAGAATCTGAACCCAGATTCTTTACAAAGGGACATCTGTCACAACTTTTTTCCCATGTCTCTGTCACACAAACATGCACAAATATACTCATGCACTCACATAATGATAAATATTAGGTCATAGTGTGAGAAAAAAAAAAGCAAGGATGTGGCAATATAAGATTAAAATAACTATATTTGGTGGTAGCAAGTATATTGCATGAATACCATTAATAAAAAGCAAAAAACATTCTTGTTGAATTGGTCTCCCACTCCTTAACTTGAGTCTTTTATGAGGTAAATAATGTTAAGTGACTATTCACAGGATGTTTCATTTACAGTATAATAAATGATTGGAAATAACCTTTCACGTCTTCAAATCTATTCATTATTTGTAGCGCGCAGCCACCCAGTAATCACAATATTATGACTGAATTTGAAAGCTGAGACTGTTTTTTATATTAAAAGCACCAAAAGCACAAAATTTATTATTATTTTTGGGTGGGTGGTGCACTACAAATAGGCTCATGAATGTATTGAATAATAATAAATATTATTTCCAAGCATACTGTCCTTGTGAATATATGATACATGGAATGATTTCTGCTAATAGTCCCACATATATTCAAATCAGTTGTGAGGCCACCAGAATTTATATGTGCAATAAAGGTTATTTAATTATGTTAACTTAATCTTTTAATTGCTAGGAATTAATTCTCATAATTTTATTCTCAAAACAATTTGACTTTATTTTCAAAATGTTTTGACTTTATTCTTGAATTGCTACAACTTTATTCTTGCGTTTTTGACTTTTTCAAAGTATTACAACTTTAATTTTGTAATCTTATTTTTTTTTATTTACATTACATTTAAATGCTGTCGTACGTAGGCATGTGACACAAAAAGTAAAAAAAAATAAAAATGTGATGTTAATAGGTTATTCACTATTATGATGATGCACTCTCACATGTATTCAGAAGTAAGGAAATATTTTATTACTTTTTTTATTTATGGTTACACCACATTGCCTTTTTACAGTCATGCAGTGCAAGCTTTACATTCCATATTTAGGCAAATCGTTGGATACGGTCTAGAGAGACAAAGAATGGTCTTAAGGTGATCAAGCTAACCGATGCAGGTTTCCTCCGTACACTTGAGAACGCCATCCGGCTGGGCATGCCTGTACTTCTGGAGGAGGTAAACTTTGACCCTTCTTTCAACATTTTAGTTAGATGTGAATACAAAAGCTTTGCTTAAATTTAAATGTAAATATTTAAAATGACATATTACAGTTGTCAGGAACTGATAACTATTATCTGATTGGCTTTGAATGGTTTAATTCAGTCTTAAACAAGTGACTAGTTCTGACTCTTGCCAGATGTGATTTTCTGATTAATCTAGTTTCAGTCATGTTTGTTTTTACTGCTGACAACTGAGGCTTATAGTTTTCCCCTAGCATCTATTTTTAGATCATTTTCAAGAACAAGGATCAGACATCTGTACCATACCAAGAGATCTAAAACTGAATGCTGAATTTCTATCATAAATGCAAAATAAACAAATATCATGCATTTCACTTATTCAGTATTTGTGTGTGTACAGCTAAAAGAAACCCTGGACCCTGCTCTGGAGCCCATTCTTCTGAAGCAGACGTTTGTGTCAGGTGGAAGGACGTTGATCCGACTGGGAGATTCTGACATTGACTATGATAAAAACTTCCGTTTTTACATGACCACTAAAATGGCCAATCCACACTACCTCCCAGAGGTCAGGAAATTACATAGATAACAAGATAAAAATGCAATACAATATAAATACTTTTTTTGTTAAAACACAGACTACAGTGCTAAAATGCCAAAAGATAAAGTTATGAACATGAAACCTGGACAGTTGAAGCACCAAGATAAACTTCAATATCTGTCCTGACCTTGTCAAATCAACAGACATGAATATTATCAAGCCATTGTGGGCAGTAGAGTGAGAAACACATTCCAGAAGCAAGTTACAGATGTTCTGATTCTAGATGTCATTCTACTGGAGACTTTCAAAAGTTTACATATGAATCTATTCTGAGAAGGTTGGAGACTGTATTAAAATGAAATTGTGGTAGAAACATCATCTATTTCCTAGGTGTTCACATTACTTTGTGCAACCCCTGTATGTGGCTGATAATTAATTCTTCCCTGCAAATGTCTGACCCCCGCAGTCTTTTTGTTACATGTAATTACTGTCAGTGTTTCATTAGCAGCTCATTGTTATTTTATCCTCTCAGACGATTGTGCAAATGGCAGGGGGGATTTTAGAAAGCATTCTGGGGTCAAGGTTGACACCTGTTTAAGGTCAACTAGATTTGGCACAGTAGCAAAGTGGACACGGCTGGCACCATCCCTTCACATATCTGTTGTGGCACCACCTTGTGCACCAGTCCCTCCCTGGCTCCAGGCCATATCAACTCTAGCTGCGAAATTCTGGGGTGGATGCGGATCAGCGCCCACCTGCCAAGAGACAATGCCCTAGCAATCATAACAGACAAGGCCACGGGCAATAGCGCTTGCAGCAGGCAGAGAGCACACCGCCAGATAGGGTTGCCTGTCAAATGGGGATGTGCTGTTGTAAGCTCCAGCATTAGAGACAGGACAGAACTGTCATTTCAGCTTATATAAAGAGAGATGAGCTGTCCTGACAGACCAGTCTGGACTAAAGAAACATTCTCACAGACAGACAGCAAATGCAAAGCACATAGGGCCAATCAAAGCACAAAGTGTGCCTCTAGAGGATTTCTAGAAAGGATGGGTATCATCTCTTAAGGGATGCATTTAGCAGATAATGCCAATCATTATTTACAGTACAAGCCCCTAAAGAATACATGTTTGTGCTATTTAGAACTACGGGTCAATTTTTTACATGTATAAATACAATTTTAATGAATTTCTTCCACTATTGTTGTCTCATTAATGTCTAAATTATAAACAGAAGAAGTTATTTATGTAGCTTTCTTCAATGAATATTGTCGCTGTACAAGTTATGGTATGACCCTTTTAAGCTACACATCCCTAACTGACTTCCTTTTGTCAGGTGTGCATCAAAGTGACTATCATCAACTTCACTGTTACCAAGTCTGGACTGGAAGATCAAATCCTCAGGTAATCCCGTGCTTTGAATATTCAGATTCAATTTAAAAACAAAAAGCACATAAGACAAATGAGGTTACGTTTTAAACATTTTAAAATCTGCTATAGAGGAAAACTTAACCTCATTGATCTGAGCTTATTAACCTCAGTTTTTGAGTGAAGAAACCATTATTTGTGAATTATTTTGTCAATGCTCACTCAAAAACAGCAGGAACATAATACTGATTCCAATATTTGTCAGTAATATAGCATAATGAGAAATTGTTAAGAAAATGTTTGTACTCCGTTCATTTTTAAATGGAAACACTGGAAGTGCAACAATTGGTGGGAAGTCAGTATGTTTTAGTCCAATGCAATAATTTGCAATTTTTAGGAAAAAGAAGATTTAAGTCCTCCAGATGACTCTAAAATATTCACCTAGGAGGTGGAAGCTGAATCAGATGCGTTTCTTTTACTAAGAGCAAGAAGTGATGGAATAATGCATAAGAGTTGTAGATTTCCTAGTCTACACTTTTTTTATATATCGTAGTCAATGGATATGAAAGCTATCACCCCCTGCCTCAAATCCTACATTCCTATAGACTTTATTATTGCTGTATTTTGTCATCTTCATCTATTGTCTGAACTATAGACATATGTTTAAGAAATACACTTTCATTTTTAATACCACCCATCGTAGGTGGTCCAATCACAGCTGCTCAACAAAGACTATTTGCAACTGGTATTAACATGCATCATATGCAGACACATCGTATGTGTGTTTCATGTGTTTTAGATATATGTAAGTGCATGTATATTGTTTATTGTATGTTTTATGCCTGTGTCAAATATTAATGTCTGTCCAGAACCTTTAACAATAAAGTAAAGTACTGTAATGTTACACATTTCATTACACAAGCTGGCATAAGACATAATGTTGTCCAACATAAAATATTATTTGATATTTATGATGATGTTTTTGTTTAAATGGTATACCTCTTGCCAGTTACCACTGTGTAAATTTTTGATCGACTTGTTTTTATTGTTTAATTTTGTCTGTACCCAGTGATGTAGTTCGTCTGGAGCGTCCTGACTTGGAAGAACAGAGAAACCAGCTGATAGTTCGCATCAATACAGACCGGAACCAGTTAAAAGCCATTGAGGACCGAATCCTCAAACTGCTCTTTACCTCTGAGGGTAACATCCTCGACAACGAGGAGCTTGTACAAACATTACAAGAGTCAAAGGTTAGTGGTTTGTGGTCAGAAGATTAAAGTGATGGCATAGTTATGTGGTTTTTGCTGATCTGTAGTAGTTTTAGTGTAAAAACAGTGCTTAAATATTTAGTGAGCAGAGTAATAGACATCAGTAGGCCAGTAATTATATATAAAAGCAGTTGAAGATGTTATTCACTTTAACCTTTGTTTACCCTAAATAAATTTGAATTCACACACTACTGTTTAGTTTGGGGTTTGAAGTCTCTTATGCTCACCAAGGTTACAATTATTTGATAAAAAATACTGTAAAAACTGTAAAATAAATATTGAGTGAAATAGAGAAATATTGTTACAGTGTAAAATACAAATTAATAAACTGTTCTATTTTATTTTCTTAAAATATATCTTGTGTCAAAGGTGAATTTTCAGCAGCCATTTGGTGCTCAAGAAACATTTTGGTTGGAAACGGTTGAGATTTTTGTGGAAACCATGTTTATTTTTTTATATTTACAGTAAATGCAGTTTAAAAGACCAACATTTATTTTAATTCAATGTCACCTTTGATCAGTTGAATGCCTTTTTGCTGAAAAAAAATTATGGATTTCTGTCAAAAAAGCAAATTTTATTGAGCCCCAACTGCTAAATCCACTATCATGCACTTCAAATAATGCTTCTTGGAAAAGAATATAACAAAACTGAAGTTAGTTCTAAAAAAAGGACTTGCATCTTTTGTTTGCAGAAAACACTTTTTATTTGCTTTTTGTTGTCACTGTTTATCTAATAATTGTCATTAAACATTTTTCTGCTATGCTAATTACTTCTGCACACAAAAAGCAGAGGTTTATCTCACAAACAATGCAAACTTCACAGTCAACTAAAAAGATTATGTGAACATTTGGGAACGAGGGCTGACACATTTTAATCTTTTGCTTTTGAGGATTTGGAAATGGAAAAACAAATGTCATGTTTCCTCTTGTGTCACCATCACAAGCAACTCAACATGAGCATTATACCATTTGACAAAAACATACTCCTCTAGATTTATTGTACAGTACATTTGTATCATGTTCATGTGTAGTGTTTCAGCATTTGTAATGCTTCCTTGATCTGCATAATTTCTTTAGTGAATCAGTGCAGTGTAGATGCTACTTAATAAATGGCACTTTCACTTGGTGCAATTCATTTTTAGCAAATTCCCCTGACATAGTATGTTTGTGCCAAATATGAGGAAGCAGAAGGATCAGAGGCACAGATTGTCAACCTTCCGCCACCCACAGAGTAATGAAAGCCTGAATGGGAGGTACGGATGGATTGATAGATGAACGAAAGGTTGGGCCGGCAGTGAACAAAGTATCTGTCTTAAGGGCAAATACAGCTCTGTCTCTGTCTGACACCTTTGCTACAGTTTCATGTATCTCTGCGACACTGATACTGCTGTCAGTGTGGATGACTTTATAGCTCCTTTTGCATTTTAAGATGCTTTATAAACACATCAAGCAGTCATTACATTTGTCTCTGTTTGGAGTATAACAATTACATTTGACATGAAGCTGCTTTGCTGGCAATTTATCCTCTTTTCTTTTTCACAGGTGACATCTCAGGCCATTAAATCTCGGCTGGTGGAGGCGGAGACGACAGAGGAGATGATTAACACAGCCAGAGAGAAGTATCGGCCTGTTGCCACACGTGGCTCCATCATGTACTTTGTCATTGCTAGCCTGTCCGAGATTGACCCTATGTACCAGTTCTCCCTAAAGTACTTTAAACAGGTAATTTCAATCTAGAGCAGACATTCTAGAATATTACTTCAAGATGTAATGTAAAAAGAAAATAGATTAAGTAATCTAATAAAAATCTAACCCAGCTACTTTACTTTTAGTTATACAATACTGTTTAAAAGTTTGGGGTATGTAGGATTTTTAAAATTCATGTTGAGTTTCTTATGCTTACTGAGGCTGCATTTAATTGATCATAAATACTAGAAAAACTGTATTGCGAATATTTACCAACCCCAGACTTTTGATCAGAAATGTGTATGCTACAGTATGTATGTATACAGTAGTTGTATGATTCAAAGTGACATTTTGTCAATTCACGCATTCCCTGAGAATTTCCCTGAAATGTCTCTGCAGTTGTTCAACAACACTATTGAGTCATCAGAGAAGCACAGAGATCTGAGCATGAGACTGCAGATCCTGTTGAATCAGACTTTGCTGAGTGCCTACAAGAACGTGTCCCGTGGCCTTTTTGAGCAGCACAAGGCCATCTACAGCTTCATGCTGTGCGTGGAGATCATGATGCAGAGGGGAGAGATCTCTCAGCAGGAGTGGCAGTACTTTCTGCGAGGAGCTGGAGGCATGGAGAAGGTCAGGGATGTTGAAAGGGCATATGTGATAACAGAGAAAGAAAGAACACCTGTGTGTGTGTGTGTACTTATGTATGCAAGTTTTATTCTGATTCCGTAGAATGCAATTATCCTTCTACAAGTCATGAATGGGATTTAATTGTATTAATTGTTAGATTGTAAAGCTGTTTTCAAATTTTTCCCTTTCCTCAGGGGCCTGCGGCCTCTGCCCCCATTAAAAAGGCATCTCTGTAATGCCCCACACTGTTATATTGTTTTAGAGTGCATTGAAGCAATGTTTTTGTTTTTCGTGTGACTTGTTGAGAGGATGTGGGCTGTTACTATTTGCTAATTGATCAGACTTGGACAATCAGGCAATCAAACATGCAAAAAATTCCACATTCTTACTTAAACAAACCTCCAGAACACCCTATTACCCATCTGAAATCCATTTAGAACACCCAGGTAACCTCAAGGAAACATGCTCTATCATTTAACACTTTAGCAACCACATACTGACATCCTGGCAACCATTTACACCTTATATTGACATTAATTTTATATTTGAAAGGTATCTGCACTTTCACTCCAGTGTGTCTCCCGCACAAAATGTCAATCACCATTTGGATATATTAATGAGAAGTTGCATTAAGTAAAAAACAAAAAAGTAATTTACTAAATTTTATAAACATTGACAGATATTTTTTGTTCCCTTCGTTATTAACCTCTCAGTATAGGATGTTAATATGATTTAAAAATTAAGGAAAAAAGGGAAATTCTAGAGAGAGAGAGAAATAAGAGAAAAATAGATTCCAAGTATAATAATCCAATATGCTGTCCATCACTTCTTGTAACTAATTTTCTTCTGATGGTTTTATGTATCTGTCTACTCCAATGTTTGTCATAATTTTTGTACTCAAATCAGTTATGACTTGTTGCTTGATCAAAGTCCCTAATCTCAATTCATTTTGTTTGATGGCTTCTGACATGTATCAGTATGATGAAATATTACTTATACAGCCTTATTCACAAACACACACACACATTTTCTGATGATAACACTCCTGCTTCCCACTGCAGGAATTGCCAGAGAAGCCAGAAGTGCCATGGTTGTCTGATTTTGACTGGGAGACTTCTTGTAATCTAGAAGACCGACTACCATGCTTTAATGGCATTAAAAAGGAGATCATATCCACACCTATATCTGTCAAACTGGGTATATTCTTCCTGTTATTTTACTTACATAGTTTCTTGGTAAGCAGCAATCACAAAATGGAAATTGTACAGTAATTCTTATCTTAATGATATATTTCCTTGTCTCTTTTTCTCAGGGCAACTAGAGGTAACAATAAACCCTGAACAGTGGGGCGGGTATGTTACTGACCTTCCTCCTTTCTCAGAAGACGTACCCTCTGAAAAACAGTTACAGGTTAGAGGTCACTGGAACCAGCGACTTGGGGCCTTCCAGAAACTCATCCTCATCAAGTGTTTTATGGAGGAGAAGGTAAAGAAAGAAAGAAAAAAAGGCTTACTATGTTAGGGGCCATTCACACAGAATGCGTTTTTCATTCCAATGCGCTTCACAGACATGTATGACATTACACTTGCGCCTTGTGTCTTTTGCAGCCCCTCGCACATGTACGCCACAAATTTTACATTTTACATGCAGTGCTGCTCATCAATGTCAATATATATATTTTTTTAATCATTCTTGAGTGCTGCGTCTTGCATTTGTTTGTCTGCTTGAGTTATGTATCATTATCAGCTGGTATGGTATCATTGAAATTTCATTGTATTTCAAGTCACGTACTCTTTGTGTTTTCAGGTTGTGTTTGCAGTAACTCAGTTTGTTATCACTGGTTTGGGACAACAATTTGTAGAGAATCCCCCAGTGGATCTTGCAACCCTGTATACAGACATGTCTCCTTCCATTCCTCTGGTCTTCATTCTAAGCACGGGCTCAGACCCAATGGGAGCATTCCAGCGGTTTGCCAATGACAGAGGATACCAAGATAGGTACTTGTACATGCACTGTGACATTTATACACCATTTACTCACTCGCTTCCCAAGTGTCACTCCCAGTTAAGTGACGCATGTAAGTACATACATAAATGATTGAATAGTCTTGTACAATAACCTCTGCTGAGTATACAGTATTTAGCCATATTAAATGTGCAATACGTTTCATGTAACTTACAAAACAAATCTACAACAAAAAAAAAACTTCAGTATGTGATAATTATGAAGAGAGTTTCTTTGCTTTCCAGGTTTTCCTGCAAGAAAGGCTAATACTTTCACATTTTGCTCAAAACTGGGGTACCAGAGGGATCAGTTCTTGGACCTATATTATTCTTTTGTCTACACTTCACTTCAATATACTTCTACTTCAGATTCCATGACTCTTTTAGTATTGCTGTGCTCATTACATTCAGCAGTACACATACAGTAATTTCCTCCTCCTGTGTGTGTGTGTGTGTGTGCCTCCCCGACATATCAGATGTGATCACCAGGTGTAATTGTGACAAGTTCTTCTTTCATTCAGCAATGACACCCCTCACCAAATCTCTCTCTCATTCAGAGGTCACATAGTCAGACTCCTGGTGTGTATCATGATCTGGTGTCACCCTGGGAGGCTCATAGGACCACATTAGCAGCTGCCTTATTTGACCACTACTTTATTCATTTTGTCGTCCAGGTTGTCTGGAATTCTATTCTTGTTTGCGAACCACCATCTGCTATACATCTTCCATATTCGTAGAGTGGCTCCAAAATCCTTTTGCTCAAATGGTTTTTAACCCTCTGTAATTTTTTCATGTCACGCCTCTGCTCAGCTTGTTTTCTGGCTGCCAGAATATGATAGAATTAAATTCAAGACACTGTTTCTAGCTCACACTGCTGCCAATTGCCTGTATTCCCATTACTTTCAGTCTTGCAATAAATCGTAAACCTGAGCCTGGATGGTACTATCGGTCGCTTCTGCTTGCCAACTATGAGAACAGTTGATTCATTAGTCATTCCAACAAAGCCACAAGAAACACATTTTCAAAAGGTTCACCTTCATCAAAGATTTGTATTTGTTTCGGACAGCCAAAAACTTTCCCTTTAAATAGAAATAGACTCTTAGAAAAGCAAAGCTGTTTATTTGATTTGTGTATGTGTGTGTGTTAATATGTCATTTAGGCAAGGGTGTATCTAATTATTATTGTAGTAACAATGATAGATCTGACAAACTTTGGAAAAATCCATGTCTTATATTGCAGGGTGAAATCAATCTCGCTGGGTCAGGGTCAGGGGCCTATTGCAGAGAGGATGATTTTGGAGGCTCTGAAGACTGGCAACTGGATCTTCCTGCAAAACTGTCACCTTGCTGTGTCATGGATGCTGGCAATGGAGGAGCTCATCAAAACCTTCACTGAACCTGGTTAGTTTGTTTGTTTGTGTGTAAGTGAGGTCTTGCTTTGTAGCCTTGTCCTTTAAAATAAGGGGTCTTCAGCAGGGACCCCTACAACCCCAAAAAAGTCATTCATTGCTTAATATTAAGACTTGTGTAAAAAAAAAAAAAAATTACATTCAACCAAAAATAAAAATAATAATGAAGTTCAACTACACTACTGTCTAAAGGGGTCTGTGAGATTATTTTTTGTGTTTTTGAAAGATTGTGCTCTCTTATGCTCACCAAGGCTGCATTTATGTGATAGAAAATAATAATAATAATAATAATCATATAAAAACAGTAATAATATAAAATGTAATACATGTTTTTTTCCACATATTTTAAAATCCAATTTCGAGAGAACCATGCACGATATAATAACCAGCTGCAGCCAATATTCCGATTAACTAATTACCCTATCAAATCTCGATCCAGCCCTTTATATTCTGCCACACTCCCTATTCTCAGTATCTTCGTCTTTGCATCCCTCCGCCTCCCCTCGCTCTGCCTAAACAAGAATTGGTGTTGGTCCCCGATCAGAGGAGAACTGGCACCCACGGGGCCATTTTCTCCCAAGCATAATTCTCTTGCCGCCACCACGCCCGGTTGGGGACTCCCGGTTCTTCGTTCTTTAGCTTTACTTCAACCGGCCGCTCCACTCTGCTCCCGGGGGGCACGCGGTGATCAGGCCGGGCTCCGAGCTCTTCTCAGCTCTCGCCGCTTAGGGGTCATTCCCCTAGGGCTCGGGGCCTGCCAAGCTCTCGGCCTGCTCCCCGGACAGTCCGCCAAACATGCCTTTTGGTTATTACCGAGGAAGTGGGAACTCTTG
>JAUCMR010021529.1:0-11151 GCA_032357425.1 Enteromius argenteus | reverse complement strand
TAGTCCACTACAAAGTTAACTTGTTAACTAGCAAATCTGTTTTCAAACGTAATTTACTGTGGTTTTACACAGTATATAATTTTATTATAGAAAATTACATTATTTTAGCTGTTTATAGCTTAACAACTGAATATGCCAGTGTATATTTTAAACAATATATATATATATATATATATATATATGGTTTTAAATAGTTATAAGCAGAACATCAAATTAAAGAAGCGTTTAGTTTTTATCTGATTAATCGACTAATCGAAAAAATATTATCAAAATAATCGTTAGTTGCACCCCTAAACTACTCATGTCCTTTTTCTGGATATCTTAGTTTTATAAGTTGTCTTTCAAACAAATACAAGCGTTCAAGATAATGAAGTGTGTTGGCTGATCAAAAAAGAGACTTTACTCAGTGACATGGGTTGAATGAAATAAAAAAATCTGTGCAGTGATTTACCTTGAAATTTGAAGTTAAGTCAACTTTTCATTTTTTACAGTGTTGTAGAGTTTGTAGCATTTCTCAGGCACATTTACATATTTTAACAATGCCAACCTGTTTGCTGCATTAGCGCGCACATATATTTGATCACATCACGTTATTGTTCAGCATAATTTATTCAGTCTTTTGAGTTATTTGAACACCGAAAGAGCTTTTTTTGCTATTTTCAGACGAACAATTTCGGTTGCTGAACATTCGGTGCATCCCTAGTATTCTTAACAATAAACAATGTTTACATGAGTTAGCTGCTTATAAAAGGCTATAAATAGCATATTTAAACAACATTTAATGCATATTGTCTTAAGAAGCGTGATGCTAATGTTTGCTCTAGTACGTTTGCTCTACATAATACAGCAAGCTTTTACTACAGTAATACAATAAGCTTTAAATGAAGCAGCTCAACGTTTCTTCATTTCTAATTGTAAAATTAAGTTTTCGAATTAGTAACAGAAGCACACAGTCCACAGTGGTCAAAGCTATGTACTCCAAGTTCCAGTTGTCTGCTTTAATTAATTATTAGCTAATTATTTGCAAATGTATCATTATATTATGATTTTACTTGTTGAGGCACAAACATATTAAGTAATTGTTAAGTACTATATCATTGTGGTTATGGATTTAGGTCTGTCACATGCCTCAACAAGTTAAGTCATAAAATAACTATATCTTTGCAAATCATTTGCTAATGATTAATTAAAGCAGACAACTGGAATGTGAAATGCCTGGCTTCAACCCATTGTGGCAATTAACACATGAATTTACACTATTACTTAAAGGGTTAGTTAATTAAAAAGTAAACAAAGTTCTGGCAACTGAAATAGCCTTCATTTAAACGTGTCATTTGTTTTCATTTAGTTGAGATTGAGATCTGAAGCATTTGGACCCATAAACAATCTGGCATTCTTATGCAATTTGTTTGCAAGTCTTGCAATGCAAGAAAAATTGCAGATGAGCTGAATAAAAATGTGAATTAATCTCTGACAGTAGATGGTGCTTCCCGAAAAGCAGAACATTTCTGTGTGTACTCTTGTACTCAAAAATTTCGCTTTGGTGTTTAAAATACACCAAATATAAGAGTACAAGAGAGTTGCCGTTTTATTATTGTGATTGCTATTGGTGTTGATGTAATAATTTTTACATTTATTTATTTTACATAAAAATGCACTCTGTGTGAACCATTTTTACACACAAACACACACACACACACACTCTCTCTCTCTCTCTCTCTCTCTCTCAGCCCTACTAAACTAGCATTTTCTTTTAAATGCACGGTACATTACCAAAATCACAACAATTATAAACTTATATTTAGTTCCTACCTTTGTTTTGCTTGGATGTCTTTTAGCATAGAGAGGGTCTGGATCAAAGGGTATGCACACAAGAATTCAATGTTTATCCATCTCTCTCTGGTTATAACACCCATTGGCAAGATAGAATGAATGGAGTTTTGGTAAATGAAGTGAGTGCTGTTTCTCTGTAAAGAAATTAACGAATGTCAATCTTCAATTTTCTAATCATCATAGATAATTATAGTTTAAAATACATTGTCAGTAGTAACATTGGTGAGGAAACTGTGATGAAATAAGCATTACCGTTAAAGTGGTCCCACAAACATGGCCTTCATTATCAAAATGAAACAGAACTCTGCCATTTTCAGAAATTCCTTTGCATTTGGGGTCATTTAGGTACAGGATCTCAGGAGGAAAACCAGCTTCAAATAGCTGGCAACGGGAAAGAGATATGGTGCCAGTGCTGCTGGCACAAATCTCCGTGGAATCTGAGCATATAGAATAATTAATTATTAATTGTATTTTCCTGTATTTAGAGTTGCTGTTAATTAATGATTTTTTTTTCTTATGGTGCAGGACATTTTGCAAACACTGTAACACCTACCAAAGGTTTCAGGATTACGTCTTTGTCCTTCCAAGCAACCACAGCCATAGCCATCTCTAAAACGGCAAACCTCATTTCCAGTGCAGCCTAATGTATCACAAACTACATAAAAAGAAAGGTAAAGTAAAAAAATCATAGTAGTTAAGATAAAACAATCCCATCCAAGGATGCATTTCCCAAAAGCAGCTGTACTCACAATTCTGTCTTTACTAACAGAGTTCAGTGAAACTTGTGATCATAGTTGGCTGACAATGTTTTTTTTTGTTTCTTTTAGGAAATGCACTCCAGATTAAACAGTCATTTTTTATAGTGTATAAACTGTATATTTTTAATTACATTACATTCCTAGTGCTACTCACTAGTATATTTAAAATATACTTTTAAGATGTCTGTTTGGCAGACCTCAGGTCTCGAACAACAATTTAGACTGGGACACAGGTTCCTGGTCTTATTTACCTAACCAGAAAAAGATGTATCCATTTCTTCTCCTACATGTCCTTAATCAAAATAACTTGACATGTGTATATAATTCAGCATAGCATGAAAACTTTAAACAAAACAGTACTTTGCATTGGCCATACATGGAATGCTAAAAAATACAGGTGAAAATAAATTTTCCATCATACCATCATAAACTTGAAAAACCCAGCGACCAGTAATGTTGACATTGCTGTTGAGTGACAATTCGGAGACCGTCAAAAAGGAACAGTTGTACGAGTGTGTAAAGTCCACTGTGTCATAGTAAGCCTGAATAAAAAAGACCATTTAAAACTGGTAATTTGTAAACTGAATATTTTTTAATTGCAAAAACACTTTGAGTCTCACAAGCCATTGTTGTCTTGTTTCTGCTAGGTTTCCGTAGTTAAATAGGATGAAGGAGTGATCAGCATTGGAGATTAAGACCACTTGAAATGTAACTACCTTTAAAACACAGATAAGCAGTATTCAGAATCTTTCAAACAAAAACACATGAGTGAATAATCATTATTAAAAGGGTGATAACAATAAAACAAATTGGACTTACCCCTTCACCAGAAATGTACGGCACACTGTCCCAGGTAGCAACAAACACTGATGTAGCGGTAAATGGAAGGGGAAGGTTAGGGAAGTATTGCTGAACAGCTGAAGTGACTTGTGCCAATACAGCACTGCTTGTGTCCTCTCTATAGGAGATAGTTCCACCACAACTATTGTCAAGGCCAGTCCAAAAGGGAGCAATAATGTCTTCTCCAGAATTCAGTGGAAGGATATAAGTGGAAAGTGGCTCAGTAAATGTTATATAGCCATTGTTGTTCACCTAAAAGTTAGGATGAAACATTTGTGTGTGTTATAAACGGGAAATATAGACAGAAAAGGTAGTCTTAGGCACAGTTAAATACTTACAAAGATCTGGTTATGTGTACGTCCAAAAAATTTGAATGGCTGCTGCAATGTAATGGCTTCAGAGCTTCCATTCTCCAGCCGCGGAGTTACTCTTTCTCCATTTCCAAAAGGTAGGAAGTTAGCTGGCACTAGGAGAAATGTCAGTGACAAGAACTCTGTTATTTCTTTTGAGAAACATCAGCTCACAAACATTACACTGGTTACAGCTTTGAAGGGGGAATTCACTAAGAAATAATTGTGCTCGCTAATAGTCTTGTTTATGTCTGTGTTCCATATCATATGGATCTGGTTCACTGCATAAGCGATGCAAATAAGTAAACTGAGTTGGAGCATTACATTGAAAGTTAATGTGTTTAAAAATACTGTAATATAATCATAACAGTTTCATTGTACAGAAAGAGAATGCTCCAACTCTAATCAAACACACATCAAGCAACTAATTAAGGTCTTCAGGTTTGATTAGAGTTGGAGCTGAACTTTGCAGGACAGTTGATCACCGGGAGCAGGATTGTGTACTCCTGCTTTAAAGATTTGCGCTCTCAACTGTTTAAGAAATGGAGCTTTGTGCCTGTGTATCCTGATTCAGCACAAATCCAAATATTTCATAATGTTTTCATATTTGCGATGTATCTGAATGCTAAAATATTAATTATTATGTAAATTAAAGGCTTTGTACTTCAATTGCATTCCAGCAGTGACACAGAAGCGGGCGCGGTGATGTTTGGTTGACAGAATTTTATTTTAAAAAAGTACAAACTGCGCTGTCAAGTTAGCAATGCTGGAACTGGTATGTGTGTGTGTGTATGTGCATGCTATCATTTCAGCTGTATCCTTTCAAGCAGAATCAACTAAACACTTAATGTCTTAATAATAATGCATCACTGTATAAAGGCTTGCTTTTATTTGTTTAAATCATTGTGTTTTTATAAAATAAAGAAAACAGATAGGATGGCGCTTTCTGTCAGTTGAGTTTCCTTTTTGTAAACAAATTAAGCATATCACAAAAATTAACTGAAACTCAGCATAGGCTACCCTTCCTGTCATGCTGTTTTCCCCCCTTGTTTATCTGTTAAAAATATAAAATATATTTAAAAAAATGTATTCCTTGTATCCTGCAGATTATTTATAACATTATAATGCAATATAATATTTCATATTTTCACATCTAGGTGGAATGTTTTTTTTTTTTTTTTAACTATCGTGTGTTTAAAATAAATGAAAAGAAACCGAGCATTGTATTTGTTGTTTTTTTACCTGTTGTTCTGAAATCGTATTGAACCATTACCTCTCATAGCGAGGTGTGTACCGAATGGTGACATCTCTATATCATGCCACCAATATGAAATGTAGAAAATATTAATTATCTGATGTTTGTCTTTTGGAAGCTATATTTAAAATTGACTTGGCTCAAAAATCTGAGGGGCACGTGCCCCCACACTTTGAATGGGCATGATGGGCACTCAGACGGCCATTCTACATGTAAATTACTCGCATAGCCGTGTTAACATAGGCTTTGGAAATTTAAAAGCTAAATTAATTGTGATTTTATTTGAGTTTTGGAAGGTTGCATGTGCAACACAGCGTAAAAGCAGATGTGGTAATTATTAGTACCTGATTTACTTGTTCTTATGATGCATGTACACTTATATTAGGCAGTTTTGTTCTTATTCCAAGGTTACCATAGCCATCTAGATCTAGTCCAAGACAACGTTTTTATTTACAGTTTCTATCACAGATAGAGGTTTGGTTTCTTGCCGCTGTCTTGTTTAGTTGGGGACACTTAATTTCCAGTGATATCATCAGCAAACACAAAAACTATCTGAACTGGAATGAGCTGGACGATAAATCACTGAATCAATGATGAACTGACTTTAACTGAAAATTGAGTTTAAATGAAAATTACTTTAACCCAGCATGTGTTCTGTCCAATATTTACCAAGCGCTGGGTTGCCAATTGGGTTATTTTTAACCCAGCCATTTTAGAGTGAGTGGCACAAAAGTTTAAGGAATTCACCCCTGAGCATGTTGTTGTAAACCACAATACAGTTTTTTAGCTTACAGATTGGCGACCCATCAACGTGGAAAGACCAGCAAGCCATCACGTTGGTATTGCTGCTTGAAGAGAGCTCAGAGACACTGGCTTTTGAAATTGTGAAAGAACTGATAGAGTCCACAGTGTTATAACCAGCCTGTTGAGGTAAAGAAACAAAATAACGCTCTCAGTCAGTTAAAAAACAGAGAGAAAGGAAGGAATCATTCAAGCAATTCATGATAACCTGCATATATGTATTAATCTTAACCACTGGTAGAATGTACAAGAAACAGTAAGTAACTGACCTGCCAAGGTTGTTGTGTTACAGCAACATTTCCATAATAGATCAGGATGAAAGAACGATGAACATTGTACGCTAAAACCACTTGGAAAGTGACCACCTTGAAAATACCAAGATACAGCATTCAAAATCTTCCACGCAAACAAGACGGACCACTCACTGATGATCAAAGATTACTGTAAGTCTTACCCCTCCTCCGTTATAGCATGGCACACTGTCCCAGGTAGCAACGAAAGCTGAGGTAGCAACAAAAGGGATGTTACGGAAGTATTGCTTAACATCTGCAGTGACTTGTGCCAGTACAGTGCTTCTTGTGTCGTCTCTATAGGAGATAGTTCCACCGTGTCTATTGTCAAGGCGAGTCCAAAGAGGAGCAATGATGTCTCTTGGGGAATCCAGAAAAGGGCTGGAGGCAGTCAGTGCCTCAGTAAACGTTAGATAGCCATTGTTGTTCACCTAAAATTTAGGACCACAGTTACTTAAAAGTTTTTTAAAGAGCATTTTGAAGAAATGAGGGCATACATAAAGAAACATTTAAAATTAAATGGCGGTGGGTGGGTGGTTGGTAGGGCAGGTGGGGAGGGGGAGGTGGGGCAAAGGTGTTTGTTTGGTGGTTTCAGGAATGAGAATGGCAATGCAATGCTTACGAAGATCTGATTGTATGTGCGTCCAAAGTATTTGAAAGGCTGCTGCAAGAAAATTATGTGAGAGCTTCCATCTTCAGCAGGGGGGTTCACTATGTCTTCATCCCCAGGAGGTAGGAAATTAGTTGGCACTAATAGAGGAAAAGCGAGAATGAATTTTTAGCTCTGCTAAAGAAACAAGCTCATAAAAGGTATGGGTTGGGCTTCTGGTTGCAATGGCTTACAGTTCGGTGAGCCATCAACACGAAAAGAGCAGCTGCCATTCACATTGATATTGCTGCTGGAAGAGAGCTGTGGGGCACTGGTTGCTGGACTTGTGAAAGAACTGACAGAATCCACTGTGCTGTAACCAGCCTATAGAAGGAAATAAATCATAGTCCTCAGTCTGTTCCAGTTATTATTGACCTTTGGTCAAATGTAAGGCATGAAGTGAGGCAAGCACAATTCCTTGTCTCCACTCACCTGCCAAATTTGATCTGTCTCTGAAATGTTCCCATAGTTGAGCAGAATGAAAGAGCGATGGACACTGGAGACTAGAACCACTTGGAAAGTAGCCACCTTCAAAATACCAAAAACGACATTAAAAACAAAACTCTACAGGACAACACTAATTCATTGATAAACAACAATTAGACCTTACCCCTCCACCATCATAGTATGGCACACTGTCCCAGGTAGCCACAAAAGCTGACGAAGCAGCAAAGGTTACGTTGGGGAAGTTTTGCTTAACAGCTGAAGTGACTTGCACCAGTACAGCACTGCTTGATTCCTCTCTGTAGGAGATAGTTCCCCCACGTCTGTTATCAAGGTGAGTCCAAAGAGGAGCAATGATATCTCTTCCAGAGCTCAGAAGGGGGATGTAGTCAGACAGAGCCTCAGTGAAAGATAGAAGGCCATTGTTGTTCACCTAGAATTTAGGACAAAACGTTTGCATCAGCGTCTGAAGAAGGTGAAGCTACCACTTTGACTCATTTACAAAGCCTTTATATTTCAGATGCAAGTAGAGACACACCAACTACAAAAAAATAAAAAATAAAAAAAATACTTACAAAGGTCTGGTTAAGTGTGCGTCCAAAAAAATTGAATGGCTGCTGCAAAATAATGGATTCTGAGCTTCCATTCTCCAGCCGCGGAGTTACTCTTTCTCCATTTCCAAAAGGTAGGAAATTAGCTGGCACTTGGAGAAATGTCAGTGACAAGGAATCTATTAGTTCTTTTGAGAAACATCAGCTCACAAGCAATATACTGGTTATAGCTTTCAAGGAGGAATTGACTAAGGAAGTATTGTGCTGGCTAATAGTCCCATTTCTATCAGTGTTCATGTATAAATGAGGCAAAAAAGGAAACGTGCTGGATCATTATGACCACAAAATGACTGCAAATCAGAATTTGCCCTTCTCTGTGAAAGGTTGTGGAGAATACAGTAGACCAATCTGGCAGCCTATACTGGAATTGAAGAGTATGAGTTTCCACTGTAATCCAGCAGCTGAATTGCTTTTTAAAAATGCAGAAATCACATTCAAATACGATGTGCCAGGCAAAGCACAACTGTAAATAAGATTCAGGTTTTTGTCTTCAGGCATGACATGCTGCAGTGGCACAATTTTTTTGTGAATTCCCCCCTGAGTATCTTGCTGTAAACCTCAACAAAAGTCGTCGACTTACGGATTGGCGACCCATCAACATGGAAAGACCAGCAAGCCGTCACGTTGATATTGCTGCTTGAAGAGAGCTCAGAGACACTGGTTTTTGGAATTGTGTAAGAACTGACAGAGTCCACAGTGTTATAACCAGCCTGTAGAGGTCAAGAAACAAAATAAGGCTCTCAGTCAGTTAAAAAAGAAAAAAAAAACAGAAAGAAAGGAATCCTTCATCTTTTTCTTACTCTTTCACGAGCAATTCATTATAACCTGTGTATGTGTCTTGATCTTTGCCATTGGTACAAATGTATAAGAAGCAGTACTTCACTAACCTGCCACAGTTGTTGTGTTTTAGCAACATTTCCATAATAGATCAAGATGAAAGAGCGATGAACATTGTACGCTAAAACCACTTGGAAAGTGACCACCTTGAAAACACCAAGAGACAGCATTCAAAACCTTCCATGTGAACACGACAGACCACTCACTGATGATCAAAGATTATTGCAAGTCTTACCCCTCCACTGTTATAGTATGGCACACTGTCCCAGGTAGCGACGAAAGCTGAGGTAGCAGCAAAAGGGATGTTACGGAAGTATTGCTTAACATCTGCAGTGACTTGTGCTAGTACAGCGCTTCTTGTTTCCTCTCTATAGGAGATAGTTCCACCGTGTCTATTGTCAAGGCGAGTCCAGAGAGGAGCAATGATGTCTCTTGGGGAATCCAGAAAGGGGCTGGAGGCAAACAGTGCCTCAGTAAATGTTAGATAGCCATTGTTGTTCACCTAAAATTTAGGACCACAGTTATTTAAAAGTTTTTTAAAGAGTATTTTAATGAAATGAGGGAATACATAGAAACATTCGAACTTAAATGGTGGTGGGTGGGTGGTGAAGTTTGGGGGAGCGTTGTTTGGTTTGGGGTGTGGGGAATGAGAGTGGCAATGTAATGCTTACAAAGATCTGATCGTATGTGCGTCCAAAGTATTTGAAAGGCTGCGGCAAGAAAATGACATGAGAGCTTCCATCTTCAGCAGGGGGGTTCACTTTGTCTTCATCCCCAGGAGGTAGGAAATTAGTTGGCACTAATAGAGGATAAGCGAGAATGAATTTTTTAGCTCTGCTACAGAAACAAGCTCATAAAAGGTAAAAGTTAAGCTTGGGCTTCTGGTTGCAATGGCTTACAGTTTGGTGAGCCATCAACATGGAAGGAACAGCGGCCATTCACATTGATATTGCTGCTGGAAGAGAGCTGTGGGGCACTGGTTGCTGGACTTGTGAAAGAACTGATAGAATCCACTGTGCTGTAACCAGCCTAAAGAAGGAAATAAATTGTTAGGTCCTCAGTCAATTCTAGATATTACTGTTTTTTGGTCAAATGTAACACATGAAGTGAGGTAAAGGCAATTTCCTGTCATTCTTCTTATCAATAAATTTTAAAAGAAACAATCTCCAATCACCTGCCAAATTTGTTTTGTTTCTGAAATGTTCCCATAGTTGAGCAGGATGAAAGAGCGATGGACACTGGAGACTAGAACCACTTGGAAAGTAGCCACCTTTAGAGTAACAACAGACAACATGAAAAACAAAACAGTGACAACAGAAACTCTACAGGGCAACACTAATTTATTGATAAACAAGAATTAGACCTTACCCCTCCACCATCATAGTATGGCACACTGTCCCAGGTAGCCACAAGAGCTGACGTAGCAACAAAAGTTACGTTAGGGAAGTATTGCTTAACAGCTGAAGTAACTTGCGCCAGTACAGCACTGCTTGTTTCCTCTCTGTAGGAGATAGTTCCCCCACGTCTGTTATCAAGGTGAGTCCAAAGAGGAGCAATGATATCTCTTCCAGAACTCAGAAGGGAGATGTAGTCGGACAGAGGCTCAGTGAAAGTTAGAAGGCCATTGTTGTTCACCTAGAATCGAGGATAAAACCTTTGTATCAGCATTTGAAGAAGGTTAAGCTACTGCTTTCACCCATTTACCAAGCCTTTTAATTTCAGATTGAAGTAGAGACACACGAACTACAAAAAAACAAAAAAAACAAACAAAAAAACTTACATAGGTCTGGTTATGTGTGCGTCCAAAAAATCGGAATGGCTGTTGCAATATAATGGATTCTGAGCTTCCATTCTCCAGCCGCGGAGTTACTCTTTCTCCATTTCCAAAAGGTAGGAAATTAGCTGGCACTAGGAAAAATGTCAGTGACAAGGAATCTATTAGTTCTTCTGAGAAACATCAGTTCACAAGCAATACACTGCTTACAGCTTTGAAGGGGAGATTCACTAAGAAAGAACTGTGCTCCGCTAAAAGTCCCATTTCTATCTGTGTACCATATCATTTTTAGGATCTGGTTCACTGCATAAATAATGCAAAAAAGGAAATGGACCTGGAGTATTATGGCCACAAAATGACTGCAAATTGGAATTAGCCCTTCTCAGTGAAAGGTTGTAGAGAATACAGCAGACCATCAGAATCTGGCAGCCAGAGTATGAATCTCCACTGTGATCCAGCAGCTGAATTGGCCTTTTAAAAAGGCAAAAAGCACATTCAAATATAATGTGCCAGGTAAAGCACAACTGTAAATAAGATTCAGGTTTTTGTCTTTAGTTACGACATGCTACAGTGGCACAACTTTTAGTGAATGCACCCCTAAGTATCTTGCTGTAAACCACAATACAACCGTCGGCTTACGGATTGGCGACCCATCAACGTGGAAAGACCAGCAAGCCGTCACGTTGATATTGCTGCTTGAAGAGAGCTC
>JAUCMR010021528.1:0-11164 GCA_032357425.1 Enteromius argenteus | reverse complement strand
GTCGAAAAACAGGCAAAAAGGTCAGGGCAGGCAGCGATAATCAAAAGTCCAATAAACAGTCCAATAATATCCAGAGAATCCAACAAGAATAAACGCTTAGAAATGACACCAGGGGCAATCAAGACTTCGCGTTTAAATGGCCCGAAAATGCCAAACATCCGTGGTGGGAAGCGAGCAAGGTACGTGGGTTAAAAGTGTCCGGGTAGGAACATTAAAACTCTGGCGAAGGTTCCCGCTGCTGAGTTCCGGAGAGAGCCACGGAGGCGCGACTCGTGACAGCGGGGGCATACTGGGATACTTTTGTGTCAGTTAGTGTGTCAAAGAACACAAGAGTTGGATTTGTGTTGTGAATCTGTTGATTTACCAGTGTATTTAATACAAATATTCTGTGTAATATTTACACACTTTTTTAAAGATCAGGTTAACTTAAGTGGTATATAGCTTGTGGCTCTTCTTAGCATTACCGATACTGTTGTGTTTAGTATTATCTTGTAGAAGAATGCTCTCAGTGGTCTGTGAATGTGAGACTCACAGCAGCTCTAGAGGGAGATGATTGGTTAAAGTGCCTTCACCTCCTCTTTGCATGACGGTCTCCTCTAATGACTCGTGGAGGATGTTCTCCGGCGCGTGGCTCGTTAGCTGTGGGTTAGAAACCCATCCAGACACACTGCAGGAGTCTGGAGGGAGACTGAAGTGAGTGTGTGTGCGTGTGTGACTTCAGTCAAAAGGAGTTTGGCAAAATTTGTCATTGTGGCTCATCCAACACTTTAATGACAAAAAAGTAAGGATGGGTGACATGGCCAAACATATTCTCACAATATTTTTTTGCATATCATTCAGCATCAATTTTCATTTACTGTTAATGCGGCCGGAAATGCTTTCCACATGTATGTTAGACCTTGAGACTGTATGTAAACATAACTTCATGAACTCCTCAGAGTAAACAATATTTTAATTGAATTTCACCTCCAGAAGAAGTGAAATTTATTAATGAAGAACCTTTCCTAATAATGTGCTAGTTAGTAAATTTAAAAACAAATGCAGCTAAAGTTGACTGTCTCTGAGAGAGCGGCTGAGAAGAGGGGTGGGGTCAGCAGAGCTCATCTGCATTTAAAGTGACATGCAATAAAATGGCTTGCTGTAGACAGAGCTATTTTTGACAAGGTCAAAACTGTGTTGTTTTACACTACCATTGAGACATTTGAACCAAACTATGTTACAACTTTTCGTGAATACCCTAAAGAATCATATCAACCTGTGGAAAATGGGCATCCAAAGATCCCATTAAAATGTAATCAAATTAAAATGTCACAATTAATGTACAAAACATTTTTGTTTTGTCAAATAAGATTCTGCTGAACTGAACTGTATACATCTAAAGATAAATGTACTTTGAGAAGTACATTTTAGTATACAATGGTACTATATTTTGTCATAGTTTCTTAAAGTTAAACTAAACTTTTATTTTGGTGGTTTGTCAAAATGTGAAGATGGTAATGTCTACACTAAGTATTAAAGATACAGTAGTAAAAACAGCCTGTATTTTAAGCAAATGGTAAAAAAAGGTCACAAAGTAAATGCAACTCAGTTATGTTTTCGCTGCAAGAAACCTTGTGTAACAGAAGTGAACTTCAGTGAGGTAAAACGCTACACAAGAGGAGAAAATGGCTTTTTAAATCAGTAGGTGTTCTGAAGACAACCTCCAGGCTACAGAAGTGCCTGTTCTCGCCTACACATTCACTCGGATAATTAAGAAATATCAACTAAACACACCACTGAACACTCAAATTCAGCCGGCCACTTACTGACAGCCTGTGCACCCACACATGTAGTTAGTATTCACACACATCTCAACACGCTAACTGAAGACACACTGAGGTCTGATGCAACATGAGCACGCTGCTGCTGACTGACAGCATGCTGATGACAGGTGAAGTGTGTGGAGCCCAGGTGGGCATCACCTTAATTTGATCTTTTTTGAAAGAGCACTGGAATTTTATAGAAGTTCCATTTTTAATATTTGTATTATAAAACAATAGTAATGAATATAGCTGCAAGTAGCAATTACTTGGGTTCAAGCGCTTTTAAGGCCTTTATGACATGGATGCTGTTGAGATCTAGGCCGTCACGAAATGCATGGCTGACACTAAAACACTTGCACAATGGAGAAATGGAGAGTACACACACATACACACTGAAATGTTTCAGGTATTTTATTAATACTCACTAAGCTTGCTTACACAAATGCCCTTTTCTTTTATAAGAACTAGTTTAGAACTAGTAATGAAGGAACACTGAGTTGCTTCATTAAAAGCTTATTGTGTTACTGGATCTAAAGCTCACTGTATTAACCTATATAAAATAGGTTAAGGAGTTTTTATATTTATATATATATATATATATTATATTATATACATATATAACATAAAACATCTTTTTTCATTGAATTTCCAACAAAAATAAGTATTTTGCAGTTCATCCTGTTTTCATGATACAAGCTTTTGGTCTTACCGCCCACTTCTTGTGGAGAGGAGGCCTGGAGGTGTTGAGTCTCCATCAGATGTGTGTGTGTGTGTGTGTGTGTGTGTGTGTGTATAGATTTTGCAGAAACCAACAAAGAGCTCAGCATTTAACATAGGGCTGGACAATAATTCGATATCAATATATATCGCAATATAATTTTTTTCAATAACGGTGATATGAATTTTAAACACATTTCCGATATTTCGATATACATTTGAATAAATAATTTTATACATTAGCATTTGTCACTGAATGACGTTCAGTGCTCAGCCGTCAGAAAGAGCAGAACAGAATTGTGTAATGACGTACATCGCAGACACGCTGCCAGCGCTCTATCAGTACACGCTCAGCAGTAGTTGGTTTGGTTAAGCTCCGTCGCGGAAAGTTTTAGCAACAAAATGAGAACCCCTGACCGCAATACAGATGTGGATGCTTCCATAAGTAAGACGGCAAACGAAGTAGTTGATAAGACAGGAAACACTAATTCAGTGGTGTGGAATAGCGATGGGTCGTTCTTGAACGATTCGTTCATTTTAAACAAATCTTTAATGTGACTTGGAAAGAACGAGTCATCTCGGGGAGTGATGCATTCAGTTGTGCATGTGCATTGTGCAAAGTTCTTACAGGAATTAGTTCACCTGTTTCGAGTCTTTCGGTTTAAGTCGTTTTTTCATAACGTGACGTGACAGACCCATAACCCTATCAAATGCAGTCAGAGCCGGAAAGAGAATTGATATGGTCATCTATCGAGTCTTCGGGTTTGAGTGGTTCGTTGATCACGTGATAGCCCAATAAGCCAAAAAACAAACGACTCGAAAGACTTTATTTGATAGTTTATTTCACATTTCTTGTTTGTAAACGCTAAATACAAATAAAAAGTGAACCTTATTTTTTTGTACTGTGTTTATTAAAAAAAAAATATATATATATATATATATATAATTTTAATAAGAGCCTGGAGGTATTATAGACTTTACAATTTTAGTTTGCAGACATCCATTGTGTGTGTCCTCTGCAGTTTTTTTTCCTGAGGCTTTTAATATTGTCCATATCGATATCGGAATTATATCGTATCGACCAAAATTAAGAAATATATCGTGATATAAATTTTTGCCATATCGTCCAGCCCTATGTCCACTTGTCCATGTCCATTATGAAGTCCTATCTCACTGGTAGGTCTTTCAGGGTGGCCTGGGGAGGAGAGGTATCCAAAACACATCAACTGGTCACTGGGGTTCCTCAGGGATCGGTCCTCGGACCCCTCTTCTTCTCCACATACACTATGCTGGGTCCCATCATACAGGCACATGGCTTCTCCTACCACTGCTACGCTGATGACACACAGCTTTATCTCTCTTTTCAACCAGATGATCCAACGGTAGCTGCACGGATTTCAGACTGCCTGGTGGACATCTCTGCATGGATGACAGATCAAAACCTGCAGCTCAACCTGGCCAAGACTGAGCTTCTTGTCTTCCCTGCCACACCAACTCTACAGCATGACTTCACCATCCAGCTAGGTTCTTTCTAATTACCCCATCGACTTCGGTCAGAAATCTTGTTGTAATCTTTGATGACCAGCTGACCTTCAAAGAGCACATTGCAAAGACTGCTTGGTCTTGCAGATTTGCATTTCACAACATCAGAAAGATTAGACCCTTCCTAACAGAGCATGCTGCACATCTTTTTGTCCAAGGCCCTTGTTATTTCTAGTCTGGACTACTGCAATGCTCTTCTGGCTGGACTTCCTGCAAGCACAATCAAACCTCTACAAATGATACAGAATGCAGAAGCATGACTGGTCTTTAACGAGCCCAAAAGAGTCCATGTTGCACCTCTCTTTATCTCCTTGCACTGACTCCTGGTTGCAGCTTGCATCCAATTCAAGACACTAATGCTTGCATGTAGAACAGCCACAGGCTCAGCACCCACCTACTTCCGCTCACTATTACAAATCTACATCCCCTCCTGAAGTCTGAGATCTGCAAGTGAGCGACGCCTCGTGGTACCATCACAGAGAGGCTCAAAGTCACTTTCCAAAACATTCTCATTCACTGTTCCTGGCTGGTGGAATGATTTTCCCACCCCTATCCAGAATGCTGGATCCCTTTTAATCTTCAAACAACAACTGAAAACTCATCTCTTTTGATACTATATATATATATTAAAAAAAAATTAAAAATAATCTTTATCTTTATATTAAATGTGTAATATAAACATATAAGTATTTTTCACAAATAAATAAATATTAAGTACATATTATAATTAAAAAGGAAGTAAATACTGTATCCAACAGGGCACTCAGTATTCTGGGTAGTTTGTGTGGGCAAACACAAAGTGCAGCATAATTTGAAATCACAAGTTCAAAAAAGGGTTGATCGCATGTCTCCAGGGAAGTTAAACTCTGCTCCTGCCAGCATTTAATTCACACAGACAGACCGTCACGCAGAGATCACACGAGCAGGATACATTAGTCATTCAAATATTTGTTTAAATCATATAAATGTGTATTTGCTGAATGCTGACAGCAAACGAAAAAGTATTATAATGTTTGCTTTTCTATTACTAATAATATTAAAGCAATCATTATAATACTTTTTGTAAACATTTTAATTCCTTTGTTTAACTGTTCTAACTGGTTATTAGATATATTTCTATTTGTATTAGACAGAACTGAATGATGGCACTGAACAAGAGGGAGAATGAAAGCAATGTGTGCTTAGACACTTCCTTTCTCAGCACTGTCAAAATAAAAGTGAGACCTCGAACATGTCGGCCAAACAGAACAAATTTATCAGCTGATGCCGATATTTGAAAAATGCCAAATATCAGCCGATATATCGGCCTTGGCGATATATAGGTCGACCATGTGTGTGCTCACAACAAACAATTTTTTTGTCTCGCAGTGGATGCATATGAATTGTCGTAGTTGAAATCGTTGAATATCACCCATCCCTAAACTGAAGTAGCACACAATGTGGAATTTCGAATTGAAATTGTAGTAATAATGGCTTACCATAGCGTTGTCTTTATGTACAAAAAGTGTTCTCGTAGCTTCATAATGTTAAGGTCAAACCACTGATGGCAGATGGACTATTCTGACAATGTCTTTCATACTTTTCTGGACCTTGACAGTGTTTTTTGCTTGGCAGCCAATGGGACAGTCACAGGCCTCCCAGTTTTTATCCAAAATATCTTAAAATGTGTTCCGAAGAAACCCTTTTAAAGTGAATGTGATCATCAGACTCCATGTTTTTAAACATAAAGCCATAAATTGCAGTGGGAAATTGTTTTATAGTTCTTTTTCGATTATCAGGTAAACATATGCAAAAGCTCACAACCTCCTGTACTCCAGCACTAACATGTGTATTATGTCTTCCTCTAGTTAAGCTATCATGTTTTGCAGGATGGGCTCTTTCCATCTGTGCAGACCTCAAGGTCGGTATGGCAGGGGTCAAAACGGCCCCTGGAGAAGCTGCATTTCCTGCAAGTGGCTGAAGGCATGTGTCCTTCCATTGTTTTCCCTGCCCAGGTTTTCTCCTGAATGCTGCATTTTAGTGGCCTTTGTGTCACTTCACAGTCATTTAAACAATGCTTTCTGCAAAAGGGAGATTATGACAGATTACTGTTCAGAACTCACCGCAGAGGTAGGAGCCACTTAGATCACAGATTCACGCAGAAGCTTCTGCAACCTGAGGGACGTTTCAAAAACAAACAGCATTTCTCTCACGACAAACATATTTAAAATCACCGCAGACTTCTCACAATGATTTCTCGCATGAGAGCGGTGTTGAGTGAGAAATGGGTGTGAGCTGTGAATACGCTGGGTGTGTGCTCTCTTTGTTGTCTTTAGAGTGTCTAGGGACATTACTTCCAGTTTCTGCTGCTGAGGCCTGGGGCTAAAAGAGGGATTACAGGATATACACAAAGATAGCTGATTTTGTGTTTCGTTACCACAGTCTTTTTTCATCCCTTTTGTCTTCCTTTGTTCTGTTGATACATTATTTTCTATGCACACTCAATTAAGGAGGGCTGCCACATGGATAGTGTGCTTGTAGTTGTGTCAAGTTTGGATTGATGATTTTATTTTCACTAACATTTTATGGTGCAAACATTGCTCTTTTATAGATTAAGAAGCATTGTCTCCAATGTGTAATGAGTGTAGTTTTAGTAGTATTTATTTTATTATTAACAATATTATTATTATTATTATTTAATATTGGGAACTAGCTTTTATTTTATAAATCTCCATTTTAGTTTGTCATTTTTAATATTTAAAAAAAATTATAAAATAATATATATATTAGATCTAATTGAATTAGTTTCAGTCATTTTTGTATTTCAGTTAGTTTAGTTTCAGTATGTTTTATTTGTTTAGTAATTTTGTAACATGCTGTTTTTTAATATTGCTTTTTTATATTGCTCTTCCGGTTAATTCACCTTTCTTTTAAAGTTTTCGTTTAATCATAGCCTTTATTTATTTCCATTTAGTAATTTAAGTGGTTCATCTCAAATATATTTAGTTTAATTGTCAAAGTAGCATTTACATTTTTTTTGTAAATATTATTAGATATTCATATTTAGTTGAGCAATGTTATGTGCACTAAATTATTTGTTCTGTTGTCTTTATTTTTCAATATTTTTTTTGCATAAATCTGCAATGAATTTGTTTTATTGCAAGCATGTATATGTTAATATATTTTTTATGCTATATATGTCAGTGGAATCTAATTATACATTCAACAAGCAATTAATTTTTTTATCCAAAAACTTAACATTCTCCTGCATGCAGAGTAAAGAGCGAGGCTCACTTGTGTCACACACCTGTTACTTTAATAAAAGGTGGACGCAATGTACCGTCCTGCAGCTCTGTGTAATGTAGATCAAACCGCAGCGGCTGTGATTTTTGAGGTGGCTGATGGTAAATGGCAGCTCCCCGTGGTCTGATGTGATAGAGAGAAGTGCTGCGGTGCTGTTGCATTAAAGAGGCATGATGGAGCAGAGACGGGGCTGGGGACCATTCCACAAACATCAACAAGATTTATGGGGAAGTCCTGTGGTATAATGTTTGAAGAATATAAACTGACACGTTATCATCTCTTGTAGTGAATTCCTTAATCAAACTGAAATCATGTTGGTGAAGTTATTAAAATAGCTGCTCAAATATTGCTCTCCCATGTGGTAAGAATGGCTGTGCAATTGAAATAGTTCACCCAAAAATGAAAATTACGCCATATACTACTCACCCCCAGGCCATCCTTGGTGAATATAACTTTCTTCATTCAGACGAACACAGTCAGACTTTTTAAAACATTTGGATAGATAAAACAAAGTTGCATTAGCGGTGCACCGGCTTAAATGACGTGCTTATAGAGACACGGACCACCGAGGCTACTACACGCATTATTAACTGTGACAGAGGACTAAACAGATCCTATCGACAGAGAAATGTCTGTCGATAGTGTGAGACCATTTTGGGTACACCAAGAAGGTGTCATTTAAATATTGCCGTAAAAAACTGCTGCTAAAGAATGAATGCATAATGAATAACAGACGACTAGATGTACATTGAACGATTTGAATGCACGGCGTGAACTACCTGACGTGAAGCTACGAGCTCGTTAGCTCAGCATTGTGACCGCTTCAGATAAGAAAGAAATGAAATTGTGATAAGATCACATTTACTTAAATTAGTTATCTACTTGAATTAAGTATTCGGTCGATCGATCAAAAGAGAGGTTACAGTTGCGTGTGTGAATTAGTCTACCCTACCTATGGATGACAGTTGATTATAATAATATTTTAGTTCATTTCCATCATTAAATAAAAGTTAATATTAGTCGTATATTAATAATACTTCAGAAACTTTCTCAATGTGAGAAATGGACTTTTGTTTATTATTATTTTGTGCTGTTTTAAAAGCCAGTGATAAATAACACTTTAATATCTAAAGAGTGTATATGTGATTTCATACATTAGTAATGTTATCATCCACCAGCATTACCAAGCTTGAAAGAGCCAGGTTAAATTTTCAAAAAACTCATACTGTGTTCGTCTGAAAGAAGGAAGTCATTATACCTAGAATGGCTTCATGGTTAGTAGTTTATGGTGTAATTTTCATTTTTGGGTGAACTATTCATTTAATAGAGCAGGAGCTAGTTATGCACTAAAACACCTCTTGTTTTATAGTGTAGACTTCGGGAGGAATTTGCTAAGAATTAATGCCATGCACTCGCTGATTGTGCCATTTACTCACTCCCATGCCATTCCAAACTAGCTGTGTTTTCTTTTCTTCAGTGAACAACAAAATGAGATTAACCAAAATGTGCAAGCTATCATTTTCAGTTAGATTTTATTTATAAGGAGTTTCAGTTTTCATTTTAATTTGAGTTACCTTTTTTTGTAGTTTAGTTTTTTGTTTTTGTTTTTCATTTTGTTAGCTTAGGTCTTTTTAAAATATTTAAAAATAATACAAATATAATTGTATATATTTTTAAATATTACTAAATGGTTACTCATTAGGTTCACATAGTTAAGTTTTAGTTTTTATTTATTTTGAGATGGTAATTTTAGTACTTCAGATTAAAAAAATCAATATTTATTTTAGTTTTCCAAATAATGTTTTTATTTTATTCAATTTAATTGTTTATTTTACTTCAGCTATATTAATAATTTTTACTTAACCTGTTGACGTTATTATTTAATGGTTGCAAATTTTTTTATTTACAGCCTCTGTGTAAATTTGTGTGTTTTTTATATGTAAATACTGCAATGTGCAATTGAAATTCCAAATCTTGAAATATACAACTCAGTTTTTTTAAAATGCTGTTTATTAAATACATTTGTTTACATAATTGATTATTAAATAAACTTTATTTGTGGTTTAGGTATTCAGCTAAATTCTAATTATTTCAGTTTCAGTGCTTCAGCAATAAAATCAGTTTCAGTGCTGTTCCACAAGGAAAGTAAAATTAGGTTTTTACCGCCTCAATAAAAAAGCGTCATAAAACAAGTCCATACAACTTGTGCCGAAGTCTTCTGAAGCCATGTGCTAAAATATAAATGAAGAAAAATTGTGGCTGAACTCTTCTTTTAACTACTCTGAAAATATCAGCCCTGGATAAGTCTTGAACTTGTTATGAATTTGCAAACTCTAGGTTCATTATGGAATTAGTGGGCACTGACAGCTCATCATTATATGTCAGAAAGGCTCTTCATTACTGCAGGGTGGTTTCATGTCTTCTGACATCTCATACATGACTGTGGTGCTGCATGCATGAAATATGCATGTTCACGTGATTTGCATGCTTGTGTTATGAGATATGAGTATTTCTCTATGCATTCATGCGCTTCATTTGTTTCAGTCTGACTGCAGCTGACCTCAGGTTCTCATGAATACCTGATTGATGGCGCCTCACGTCACCCATGCGATGTATGCAAAAGTGATGCGCTTCATAGACCTCTGGAGAAGCTGCCACAGAATTTAGTTTCTATAGCAGATTTTTTTCTTACCTCAACATTGTAAAACCAGTTATGATATGGATCTGACTAGTTGTTTAGTGAGGTCTACTAGTTTCGTACTTAATACTAGCAATGCCTTGAGTGGGATGAATTTAGAGGCCAGAATTCTCAGATGGTTTTTGCATGCTGACAGTGTATTGTTAGCTTGTCAACACTGTAAACTCTCTTCTTAGACTTGCGTCTCTAAATTCATCCCCATTATAACACTGCTTCTACAGGCACCTTCAACAGTGAAATTTAAGACTTGAAATCGTCTGCTGTGAGCAATGCTTCTCTTATTATTCATTTTTGAAGGCTATATGGTAGATTTGTTTAACAAAGCCCTATGGATATCAAGCCTACTTGTTTTTAAAATATCTGTCATATACTCTATTCTTTGGTCATTTTGTTGGGTTAAGGCTGACCGTTGTCTCATGCCATTAGTGCTATGTTTTTAATAGTGCAATTTTTAATGCCTGGTTTCAGCCAGGTTGCTTTGATAATTTTTACAGAGGTGGTAAAAACCTCATTTTACTTTCCCTTTGTGGAACATTGTGCACTTAAATTGATTTTACTTGCAAAAACACGGAAACTGAAATAAAGTTCTAATTTCGCTGGATTCCTAAACCAAAAATAAAGTTAATTTAATAATAAATTATGTTAACACATGTATTTAATAATCAGCCTTTAAATAAAATTTGTTATATTTTACTATGTTTCTATTTTAGTTTATTATTGAATATAAATGTATTATATACAGTGGCTGTAATAAAATAAAATAATAAATAAAAAAATTAGATAATAATGTCAACAGGTTAAGAAAAATGAATAATAATATAATAACTGAAATGAAATAAAATAAAATAAAAAATAATTAGATGAAAACTAAAATAAAAATTGGTTTCAGGTTGATTTGGCTTAAAAGTGTATGCTAATAATTAATAAATGTATTTCTTAAAAACCCAGGGTTTAAACTGGAAGATAAAAACCTCAATTGGTTGCTGTTTGAAAATGAGGGCATTAAGAAAATGTAGTTTTACAGTTGAACTGTAAATTATTATTATTATTGTATTTAAATAATATTACTAAAGTAAATTAGTATGATATTCTTGTTTGATATTTTTGTATTTATTTTTATTGT
>JAUCMR010021527.1:0-11165 GCA_032357425.1 Enteromius argenteus | reverse complement strand
GCCACATCGCATGTTTCAGAGTAAAAAAAACAACACTAGTTTAATCTTTGTAATCTCAATGTAGATGCCTGACAAACTTTGTTGTTGTGATCATAGATTGTATTGATGTGATTAAATGCAATACACCTATGTGATCTGTGAAACAGAAAGGGTGCTTGTTGGCTTTTGCAATAAAACGTGAACTTGTGATAAAAGTGGACAATACAGGCTTTTTTTTTTTTTTACAAAATGTGCACTATATTTGAATAATGCACAGCAAACAGCTCACTAGTGCCGTTTATAAATTTTTGTAAACTGATAAACTCATATGTCTTTGTTGCTCACCAAGGCTGCATTTTTTAATAAAAAAAATATTAGTAAAATATTATTACAATGTACAGTTGAAACCAGATATTTACATACACTCCAGAAAAAAACACAAACACTTTTTTTCCTTTATTGTCAAACATTAAATCAGAGTAAACTTCTGCCGTTGTCTATGTCTTGGAATATTTTTTAACCAGTCTCTATACAGTCACTCAAAGATACTATTGCTATATTGAAGCCATCCTCCTCTCCATATGACGCTGTCCATCCTAGATTTTTATTACAAATCATTGATTCGGTTGGACCGGGCCTAGCGTTCGTTTTTTAATAAGTGCCTCTCAACAGGCGTGGTTCCTTCTAATCTGAAAGTGGCTACTGTTACTCCCCTCCTCAAGAAGCCTTCACTCGATTTGTCAGTTTTAAAAAACTGTCGCCCTATCTCGGTTCTACCGTTTCTTTCTAAGGTTTTGGAAAAGATTGTGTTTTTCCAACTTCAATCTTTTCTTGTTTTAAACAATTCGTTTGAGCATTTTCAATCTGGTTTCAAGGCGGCCCACAGTACCAAATCAGCCCTCTTGAGAGTATTAAATTACATCTTTTTAGCCACTGATACGGGGGATTCTGTGGTCCTTGTTCTATTAGATTTATCAGCTGCTTTCGACACTATTAATCATTCTACATTACTAAATAGACTAGAGTCCTGAGTGGGTCTTTCTGGCACAGTTTTAAAATGGTTTCAGTCATTTTTATCTGATAGGAAATACGTGGTTAGGCTAGAAGACTTTTCCTCATCGATTTCCTCTCTCCCCTGTGGTCTTACTGAAGGCTCTGTGTTGTCTCCCACTCTATTTTCTCTGTATATGCTACCTCTAGGCTCCATTTTTAGAAAACATGGGGTATCATTTCACTTTTATGCTGATGACACACAAATTTATTTACCTTTTAAGAAAAATTATCCACTGGCTATGAATGCCTTTTATCTTGTTTAGATGAAGTTAAAGCTTGGCTATCCCAAAACTTCTTATCTTTAAATAAAGAGAAGACTGAGGTGATAGTCTTCGGCCCTTCTGAACATATGAAGGCCCCAGAATTTGACCTGGGACCTTTATCAGCTTTCAGGTCCTCACAGGTTCGGAATCTGGGTGTCCTGTTAGATGATTCATTAAAATTTGACAAACAAGTCTCTGCCGTGATTGGATCTAGCTTTTATCAGCTCCGCACACTTGCAAAAATTAAACCTTTTCTCACTGACAAGACCCTGGAGATGGCCATTCATGCTTTTATTACATCTTGTCTCGATTATTGCAACTCTATTTATTATGGCATCTCCAAATCCCAAATTGCCCGTCTTCAATTGGTCCAGAACACAGCTGCTAAATTTCTTTTAAAAAAGAAAAAAATGGATCATGTGACTCCGCTTCTGAAGTCCCTTCATTTGTTGCCTGTTCAATTCAGAATACATTTTAAAATCTTACTATTTGTTTTTAAAACACTACACCAACAAGCACCCATCTATTTATCTGAATTGCTTCACCAATATACCCCCCTGAGAAGTTTGAGATCCTGTGATCAGAACCTTCTTTTAATTCCACACTCCAGACTCAAGCGCAGAGGTGACCGTGCTTTTTCGGTAATTGGGCCTCGTCTTTGGAATGATCTGCCTATTGAAATCCGAATGGCTCCTAGTCTGACTGTTTTTAAATCTCTTTTAAAAACACATCTGTTTTCTCTGGCCTACTAGGCTTTACTTTGCCTACCTAGATGTGTGTATGTGTATGTATGTATATTTATATATTTATACAAATTATTTTTATGTGTTTTTGTTGTGGCTAAAATCGTATATTTCTATTTTTATGATGATGTTCCAAAATGTACAGCACTTTGGTCAGTCGTGTGGCTGTTGTAAATGTGCTATATAAATAAACTAAACCTAAACGCCGATCAAGATTCTTCGCGCGAGGCTGGCCGTTATGCGAAACGAAGGCCCGCTGGATCCTGCATCTCCCCCATCTGCCGCCCTCGAGCCGCGGACCAGCAGACTGCAGATCACCCCTTCTGGAGGCTCTTTTGAGGGGCAGACGTCGGCTCAACGCCCACAGCTCACGTTGCTCTTATGCACCTGAGCCCCCGCTTAGCTATGCTGACGAGAATTCCCGCCCTCCGGCAGAAGCGTGGGAAATGGTCTCCTTCGGCGGTGACGAAGACGATGCCATGTCCACCAACGCCTCTGATCCAGATGCCTGGTCTGAAGAGGTTCCCTCTGAGGCGGGATCCCCAACTTCACTGGATGCTGAGCTGTTGAACATCCTCACAGAGGCGGTGGCTGACTTGAAGCTGGTCTGGGCATCCCCTGAGCAGCCGTTTAGACATTGGATGGATGGGTCTTTCCTCGGTGCGAGCCGCCAAGTGGATGCACTGCAGAGGCCCGCCCCTTTCTTCCCTGAGCTCCACGAGGAGTTTACGCGTTCGTGGCGCTCCCCTCACTCCCCTCCCACGCGCAAGGATCTCAGCTCCTCACCACAGTGGAGGAGGCTATGTAAAGGTGCTACGCGCGGCCTCCTCCCATTGAGGACGCCATCGCAGCTCACTTATGCCCATCAGGGGGCTGGAAAACTGCTTCATTGCCTTCTAAGCCATGTCGAGCCACAGCTCACATCGCTGAAAAGACGTATATTTCGGCGGGACACGCAGCATCTGCACTCCATACGATGGCAATCCTGCAGGTATTCCAGACACGACTGCTGAGATCCCTGGATGAAGAAGGCCCGGACCCAGAGTCACTCAGGAAATTGCGGCCGATCTGGCCCTGGCCGCATCTAAGAAGGTCGCCCAGGGAATTGGATGCAACATGGGCAGCCTCGTAGTTCTGCACCGCCACCTGTGGCTGACGCTCACGGAAATGCGGGAGGTGGAGAAAAGACGCCCCGGTGAGCCCACAGGGTCTGTTCGGAGTCGCAGTAGAGGCTTTTTCTGAAAAGTATACGGAGGCTCTGAAGCAGTCAAAGATGCTGCCGCACCTGCTTCCCAAGCGATCTAATGCCCCTCCCAGGTCTAGATCCAGGTCCTCTTCAGCTCAGCGTCCGGCCGGATATGCTGGTCATGCTCCGCCAGCGAGCGCGAGTGTGCAGCGCGAGCCTGAGCCACCGTTTCGTCAGAGGCAGTTTAAGAAGTCCCACTTCGGATCGAAGCCGCCCCCCCCGTCAGCAGGTACGACCTGGAGAGAAGAAAGAGCAAAAGCATTCGTGATGTTCGTGCCAGGAGGAAAAGGGCGCGGTCCGTGGACGGAGATGGACCAGTTGCAAAAAGAGCGCGTTCTCGCTCAGAGTTCACTCGGCGGACAGAAGACAACCCCGATAATGTGTGTTTAAATGTTATGTTGAAACCGATGTGTTCTGTTGTAATAAACATAAAACATTACATATCTCATCAAAAGAGCTCTTTTCCTCCCCTGACGGGTGCCCACAATATAAGCGAAACCTCCCCCTTTGGGGATGTTTGGCGAAATATAAGCTCAGGACATCCTGAGATTCCAGATGCAAATTTCCCCGCCCGCATGGTTACGTCAGCTGTAGCTCTTTTTTTTTTGCCGGCAACTGGCGCACAGCCCTCGCCGCAGCAAATAACGCCGTCTCCATTAGCGATCCACCTAAATGCGTGGACAGCACTCCCGTCGGTATCAGATTGGGTCTTAAACACTATAAAGCGCGGCTACACTCTTCACATCTAGCACGTTTGGGTTTGTCTGAGAACATGCAAAAGAGCGTGCTTCACCCATGCCAATCGATAACTTTTCTGGGTATGGTTCTGGATTCGTGCACAATGATTGCGATTTGCACCACACTGGCCACTTTCGTCCTGGGCAGGACAGTTCCCTTGAAAACTTTTCAAAGATTGCTGGGTCTAATGGCAGCTGCAGCCTCCGCGTGCCAGCTGGGCTTGCTGCATATGAGACCATTGCAGCTGTGGTTACAGAGCCGAATCCTGCCACAAGAATGGAGAAAAGGGACGAAGCGCCATGTCGTAACACGCTCATGTATCGAGTCCCTGACGCCCTGGTTCGGAGCAGCGTTATACGAGCAGGGTGCGTTGATGGGCAGAGTGGTCAGACGAATAGTAGTGACCACGGACATTGGGCACATGTACGGGAGAACAGAAGCGCTGGCACATGAATTGCTTGGAGATGGAAGCTGTTCGCTTGGCGTTGCAAGATTTTCTTCCGTTTGTGAAGGACCATCGTGTTCTAATTGGAACGGACAACACGGCGGTGGTGGCATACATCAATCGCCAGGGAGGTATGCGCTCGCGCTCGCTACAGGGCTTGGCAAGATGCCTGCTCTTATGGGCGGATCGGATGCTTCTCTCGATCCGAGCAGTTCATGTGCCAGGCAGCCTGAACTGTGGCGCGGATATGCTGTCTAGGGAGGACATTGTTCACGGGGAGTGGAGGTTACATCCTCAAACAGTAAAACTAATGTGGAGCCTCTTCGGCGAAGCGGAGATCGACCTCTTTGCCTCGGAAGAGAACACACACTGTCCACTGTACTTCTCACTGACAGCTGCCCCCCTGAAAGGGGACGCATTATCGAGCCGCTGGCCCACGGGTCGAAAATATGCATTCCCACCAGTGAAAATAATGCCGCTGGTGCTGCAAAAAATCAGAGAGGAGAGTGATACTGTGACACTTACAGCGCCGAAATGGCCCAATCAACCGTGGTTCCCGGAGTTAGTGAACCTCTCGTCAACTCATCCGTGGCAGATTCCGCTGAGAAGGGATTTATTATCACAGGCGAGGGGCACCATATGGCACCCCTGGCCGGAATTATGGGATCTGCATGTTTGGCGAGTCAGTATGGAGTGAATCAGTCGTCCATTTCACAGCGTGTTTTGCACACGTTAACGGAGGCTAGAGTGCCCTCGACGAGGCACCTGTATGGTTTGAAATGGAAACTGGTGTGTTAGCAGGCACGAAGACCCGGTAAGCTGTGATATCCCCATCGTTCTAACTTTCTTACAAGAATGCTTAGATGCCGGCAGTTCTCCTTCTACACTCAAAGTTTACATGGCCGCTATCGCTGCCTCTCACAACATGCTGGATGGTCGCCCAGTAAGTAAGCACCCCCTAATGTCGTGCTTTCTTAGTGGGGCTAGGCGGTTAAAGCCTTTCCGCCCTCACCAAATGCCGGTATGGGACCTGTCATACTCGCGCTCGCGTGTGGAAAACGAGTAGGTGATTTGCATGCCCTATCAGTTAATAGTGCGTATATGCAATTCGGCCCAAACGATTGTATGGTCAGACTTACGCCTAAACTCGGCTACACACCTAAAGTGCTCTCAACACCACTCAGAGCCCAGGTTATCACTATTCAAGCGTTCTGCCCTCCCGAACTAAACACCGATTCAGTGCCACGAAAGTGCGCCCTGTGCCCAGTTCGTGCGTTACGTGCTTATGTGAACAGAACTAGTCAGTTTCGAACTTCAGAGCAGCTTTTTGTCTGTTTTGCGGGAGCCAGAAAGGGCAGCTCACTATCTAATCAAAGACTATCTCATTGGATTGTGGATGCTGTGCGCCTAGCTTACGGCTCCGAGGGACTAGACTGCCCGATAAGTGTACACGCCCACTCCACTAGGAGCCTGGCGTCATCATGGGCCTGGGCTAAGGGCATGTCTATTCAAGACATTTGCTTCGCGGCGGGCTGGTCATCTCACAATACTTTTGCGAAATTTTATAATTTAGACATTCCCTCGTTTGCACCTCACGTTCTGTCAGTGCATGAGGAGAAGGCTGAGCAGTCATTGGATGTTTGAGTCACTTTAAGACACGCCCCAGCCTGGTGCGCGCTTCAATGCATGGTTTCGACTAGGTCGTCTAATGTAACTATTGACATCATGTTTGTTCTATTATGTCTATGAGTTAATCACCAAGTGATAAAATTAAATATTAACCCCTATCTATGCCCGCTTTCTCAAGCCGGCTATGTTTTCAAGCACCAACATGTTTTGCTGCCTCATTTCCAACCATATCACACCATCTCAGTGTTGTTTGTATGTGGGTAGGGAGATGCTGAATGCGGCAGCGCCGTGTTGGCTCGCTGCCAAAGCTGCAGTTGAGTGTTTCAACTAGGTCCTATACCCAACATAAAGGGGAGGGGCAACCGCGTTGACTGTACTGCTATTACCTCAGCGCTATGCCTCCGTTTTTTGGCTGGACGAGAGTTTTTCACACGGCGGGGTTTTATACGTTCCCCATACGTAATGTCGACGAACCGACTCGATAAGGGAACGACTCCGGTTACTCATGTAACCTCAGTTCCCTGAGAGAAGGGAACAAGACATTACGTAAATGGCCGTGTAGAAAACCCTCCTCGCAACCTCAATAGCTCTTGTTCAGTCAAAGATTCTAAAAATAATTTGGTGCCCGGCATCGCTTATGTAGTGGCTATGACAGCCAATCAAGGAATGCTCGGACGCCATTGGCTATTGCAAAGCAATAGAGTGATTCTATCAGGCTTCAGTATTTCAAGGAAAAGGGTTTCCCTATACGTAATGTCTCGTTCCCTCCTCTCAGGGAACTGAGGTTACATGAGTAACCGGAGTCGTTTTCCATGCCACTCAAGTAAGCTCACGACGCGATTCACCACAGCAGCTACCGCCTTTCCCGTGACAGATTGACTGACCACTAAAAGGAGATGGCATCCGTAAGTCAACTCGCGGAGCTGATTCGCCGCGGTACTTCCTTCGAGGACTATATTCTCGAGTTCCGGCAGCTGGCGAAACAGTCAAGCCTCGGAGACCGTATCACGGCGAGAGGGGCCGTGTTTTGTCCAGTCGGTTCCGGTTACGCAGCCTGAGGCGCTGTCAAAAATCCTCGTGGTACCCAATCTGCCAGAAACGGGCCCAGCCCCGTGTCACGAGTGGAGGAGCCGTGCAAGGTCCAGTCGGTCCCGGTTATGCAGACAGGAGCGCATTTACGAATCCTTGCGGTACCCAGTCCGCAACTGATGGGTCTTAGCCCCGTACCACGGTGTGAGGAACCGTGTAGCGTTCTGCCTGCCCCGGTTACACCGCCTGGAGACCTGTTGCCCGTCCTCGCGGTACCTAACCCGTATCACAGTACGAGGAGCCGTGTGACACCCAGTCGGTACCGGATTCATTGTCTGAAGCACTGTGGGAAGGCCTCACGGTGTCTAGTTCGCCTCTTTCGGGTCCTAGCCCCGAGTTACCGTGGCCAGATCCTCCCGAGTCCGTCATTGACCTCGACTACCCATGGCCAGACCCACCGGAGCCCTATAATGACAATGAGGTCCCATGGCCTGAACTTCCAAAGCCTGTGTGGGGCTCAGACACTCCGTAGGATCCGCCAGTGGCTGCACTCCCTTCGGAGATGTTGGCTCCAGCCGTAGAGTCTCCGGAGGTCCCATTGGTGGCTGGTCTACCCAGGGAGGTCTCTGAGTCATTCTCTGTTCCAAACTGGAGGGCAAGGTCGTCGTCTGGTCGGCCCAGGAGGGCTTGGTCACTCCCTGGTCGGCCCAGGAGGGCAGAGTCACTGTCTGGTCGGTCCAGGAGGGCAAGGTCGTCGTCTGATCGGTTCAGGAGGGCATTTCCTCTGTCTGTTCGGCCCAGGAGGGCATTGTCGCTGGCTGTTCGGCCCAGGAGGGCGTTGTCACTGTCAGTTTGGCCCAGGAGGGCATTATCATTGCCTGTTCGGCCCAGGAGGGCATTATTACTGCCTGTTCAGCCCAGGAGGGCTCTATCACTGACTGTTCGGACCAGGAGGTCATCGTCACTGTCTGGTGACCCCAGATGGGCTTCTCCGCTGCCCGCTCAGCCTTGGAGGGCGGTTTCACTCACCGTGCGGTCCCGGGGATCTTTGTCTCTGTCTGGTTTGCCCCGGAGGGCATCACCGTCTTCTGCACCACCCTGGAGGGCGTCTCCTCCGGCTGCTCCGCCCAAGTGGACGTCTCACCCGCCTGGACCGCCTCCCCTTAAAGACTTTAATCTTGCGTCTGGAAGCCACGCCTTGGGGGAGGGCTATGTAACGCCGTAGGCGTGTCTTGTCTTGTGTTCTGTGTTTTGTTGTCATCCTGTTCCACGTGTCCTTCATGTGTTTGTTTAAATTCTGTCTCCTCGTGTCTCCCATCTGTAACTCCGCCCTCATCATTAGTGTTTTATTCCCCATCAGCTGTGCTGTCCAGGTGTCCGGCATTATGTCTTTGATTAGTCTTTGTATAAATTCACGCCCCATGTCTTGTATCTTGGTCAGTCGATAACGTTGCTTAAGGTTTCATGTTCGCGTGTGGTTCGTTTCGTCCAGCTTTTGTTCAGTTTGTTTCTTTAATAAATGTTCTTTGAATTATATCCGTTCGAAGTCCTGTCTTTGTGTTTTCCGTGCCACTGAAGTAAGCTCACGAGGCGCTTCACCACAGCAACTACCGCCTTCCCCGTGACAATAGGTTTAGCATGTCTTAAACAGATTCTTAAATTTGTACCACACCAGGTATATTCAGGTATATATTTTAAGTAAGTAGCTTCGTGTAATAATAAAAAAAAAAAACACTATAAAAGCAGCCCAAAAACTGCTACTTGGAATGTGAACCATGAACCTGGCATCACTGGATCACCCGGCGGCACCAACATATACTCATAACATTCACACAATTGCCTGTTTCTGCAGACCAACTGCCTCCTAGTGGCCGGAAACATTTCCATTGTGTTATCACTTAATTTTGTTGTGTTGTCAGCTTATGATTTTTTTATTGTTGTTTCGTTGTGTCGTGACCTTATGTTTGCTTTTTAATTGCATTGTGTTGTGCACTACTGTGCCATGGTAGGAAACTGGTAGCAAGTAACCAACATTTACGCATTAAATTTAAATTGAAATCTTATACAGTATTATTACACGGCTTCGTGGAATACTCGACTCTGACTGGTCACTCACCACATTCCAAGGTTTCTTATTCCCAGATAACAACCGGTAAAACTAATAACACAGGCTCATCCGGGTACTACGCATCATCTTGACCGTTAGTAATTATATCACTTCACTGTCTAGTTTGGCGCCATTCTGTGGCTTAAAAATGCTTTACCACGAGTTAAAATTGAGGACTTCAACATTAAATTCAACATGCACGGAACATTTGTGCACCACTTATTATAATTATGACATTATTCTTCAATCTTGATTACTTGAATGACTGCCAACCATTTTGGCCAGTAGAAGAACACAAACAAGTCAGGGCCAAGGCCTTGCACTTACAGTAAATTGCTGTCTTTTTCAGTTCTTCTTCAGGCATTTTATTTATATTTCTACATTTTTTCCCTGTAAAGGATACCTATTATGCAAAATTCACTTTTACAGGGTGTTAATGTGTGTCTGCAGTGTGTGTACACAACTACCCTAAAATGATTACAATCCACCTGCTCTTTTTTTTTTTAATTTCCCTAAATCATAAGCAGTGTCTCTTCACAGATTAAACATAACTGTTGACTGACACTGTTATTAGCAGAGACCTTGTCCTGAGTGAGTCGCACACAATCCGCCATGTTTATCTTCACGCTAGAACATTTAAAAACAGCATTCATGTAAGAAATGTTTTCCTATTAAAGCTATAGACATTTTTTTGTCCAGAGTGGTTTTCTGCTTTGGGTCATAACAGCGCAGACAGCAGTACTGTAAATAATGCTGCAGTCATTTAATACACAGATCAAATAAGAACATTTTCCAGCTGTTTAACTTCACACACAGTTTTCATAACTTATGTTCTGTGTTTTTAACATAAAATGATTTATATGTGACAGTTTAGCTTAGTACTCGCATGACGTGTGTCAGATGCTTTCTCTGTGTGTGTGTTCACTACGAATGTGTGCATTTAGAAAACTGTACATCAGAAGTTAAATCGTATATGGCTTTAAATGCATTATTTCAGTGCAATAGACATGATAATCAAAAGCAAACAGATGTTTTTTGGCAGTGGACCAAGGCAAGGGTCATGACACTAAAATAATTCTCTGAAAGGAGCAATTTCTACCATTCCTTTGTAGAAGTGATTATCAAAGAACAGCCTCCTGATTTCTTGCATATAAACATGTATTGTGATTTATTCATTAAAACCAGTGCTTGTCTTTTAAACAATGTCCCACGGCTACTGAAGCAAAACATTGCAGGTTTAATACATTCTGACTGTTGGAATGTATTAGCAGTTGCATAACATTACAGGGAGTTAAAGGCAAGCTGTTGAGAGCATTTTGATCATATTTAAATGGGCCTAAACTGCTTTTGGTCCTAACCAGGAAACAGAAAACATGCATTAACATCCTGTCTTGTGAGATTGGCTTAAACTTTACAGTGGGCAAGGGTTAGGGTTAGGGTTAAGGGTAAGACAAAACACCTGGTAGACATGGCTGGCAGAGGATCAAACACTAATGAGCAGGGCGGGGTTACAAATGATCAGCGCACATGGGGGGACAGAATGAAAACAAAACACAAAAGCACATGGAACAGATCAACATAAACACAAGGACACCTGATGGTGTTACATAACCCCCCCCCCTCTAAGAGCGGCTTCCAGACACTCTAAAAAACTGTCCCAAGGAGGGTGGTGGAGTGAGGCGGAATAGTATATAGTGCAGGGGTTGGGATGGATGGGTGCCCTGGAGGCTGAACAGGGCAGAGTCTCAGGAGGCCTCCAGGGCATAACGGAGCATCAGCGGGCCACAGAGGATCAAGCTCTCCAGCAGGCTCTGGCGGATCAGGCCACAGCGAATCAGGTTCTCCAGCAGGCACTGGCGGATCAGGAACACCAGCCCGCACTGGTGGGTCAGGCCACGGCAGATCAGGATCTCCAGCAGGCTCTGGCGGATTT
>JAUCMR010021526.1:0-11170 GCA_032357425.1 Enteromius argenteus | reverse complement strand
GAATAACAATGAGAGAAACGCTTGGTAAGGCAGTGAGACTGGCAATACTTCGCAAAGTACTGGATTTAGACAGCCGGATTTATACAGGCCTAACAGGAAGTGGATGCAGAGGGAGCGGAGTCGAGCTAGTAATCGGGTGAGGGCTCCCTCTGCTGGCTTTGCATTACACAGAGGTGGAACAGAAGAACACAAAAGTGGCTTATAGAGACATTTTCATTTACATTTAATGAGGCTCAGATTTGGCATGAGTCCAATTAAAGTAATTAAATCATGTTATAATTCATGTTTAAATATAAAATTTTGTGTATAGAAATATTAAATGATTTAAATCATGATGAAATGGGGGCTGACGATGGAGGGGTCCCCCAAGGGGGAAACGCAGTCACTATTTCAACCGCGGGAGAACCACCAGAACGCAATTTGTACACTCGCAGATCGCAAACGCGATTTCTTAGGCACCAAATCATCTTTACAAGTTATGTTTGTATGATCTCCAACTCTTCAATTGTTTTATGTGATTACCTCATACTATCCTCATCTCCTATTGGTCAGGGCAGTCATTCAGCTTGTTTTCTGCTGGGTTAGTCTGCACAAAACCTACACAAACCTGATCCAAAACAGCAAGGACTCAGACGCTGCTTGAGAATACTAATGAGGACAGTACTTACTAAATTCCACTCAGAAGCTTTTGTCGGATGAGTGTTGATCTCATTATAATTCATTGTGAAGTGTTTAAGTGTACGTTTCTGAATGGACTGTGAATGAACAAAGTACTGATTTTGTGCAGTCTGTAATTGTTTGATGTGCACTGGTTTGCGTACAGTAAGTGTAATGTTTACTACAATATTTTGCATGTTTATCCAGCGTCTTGTAGTGTTCTGTGGTCTGTTGCAGCCTGTCTAAGTGAAAGGCATTCTTGTGTGGGTAGTCCCATGCCACTTACACACTCTGGAAAAGGCTGCGGCAACTAAAACCCCATTATCTGGGATGGCAGAGAATTACTCAGTGGCATTAAAGCTCACTGGAGCTCCAAACAAAAGGCCCCTGCAGACTCAGCAATGCAAGAACGGCGGGGGGATGAGACCTTTCACATTGGAAACAACAGTCAGTAACAATCCCACCCAGTGTGGCGCTCACTGATAATTTGGTGAATGATGAATTTCTCATTTGAAATGGAGTCTGCAGCTCTGAGACACTGTCCTTAAAAATAGAGATGGCCAGTCAGAAGCTCACGCCGATTTATTTCTCCAGGGGAAAAAAAAAATTGAACAATGAATGCAGTGTAAAGTACGTGATAGTGAAAGCATTCCATAAAATGTAATATTTCATGCAATGCTTTTGATGGCAACTTCTTAGTTTTTTAATTATTTACTTCTAAAATGAAGACATGAAATCTCTAGCTTGTGCATTTTCAAATTGCATTTTTGCATATTTTGTTTTTCAGTTTAAAATAGGCTAACTATAGGCTCACTAAAATATGCTATTTCAGTATATTTAAAATGTAATTTATTCAGGTAATAGCAACTAAACTGAAAAAATATGAATAGAAAGTTTAAAAGAACAGCATTAGTAAATGAAATCCCTTGTAAGTATTTGCTGTCACTTTTTAAAATTATTTTAATGCATTCTTGAATGAAAGTATCAGTTAAACAAATTTGACTAACCCCAGCAATATTTAAAATATCAAAAAAGCAACTGAACATTTATTTTAAAGATAGCACAGGTTTTTATTTATTTATTTATTTTTTATAGATATTAATTTTAAGGATAGCACAAGCGTATGTTTCAAGTGACATTACTCTTTTCAGGGGTTGTGAACATTTTAAGTTTTACTGTATCTGACATTCTAAAAGATCAGTGCGAACACCTGCAGGAGAAAACGTGAGCTCTGAACACATTATTGTGGTGTGAAAATATCAGATTTTCTCTGCGGGCCAACAGCTCAACAGAAGACTTGAGCAAAGAAACACCTTGCTGACATATCCAGATCAAGCATCGTTGTTCTGGCACCTCTGAAGATGAGCTGAGCGTTTGCTGTGTGGGGTCAGAGGTCATCTGAGTGGGTTAGAGACAGGAGCTGGCAGTGCTAATCCACGCAGAGCTGATGAGATCCCGGTGGCAGCAGCTGCTCGCTCGCCCCAGTCTTTCTCACACTCACACACCCTCTGTACCGCGCCATGCTCTGCTCCATGCCAGCTTCAGTTGTCCCCACGCCCAGCTACCCTCAAACAGAACAAAACCATCACGATTCCCTGATGTCTTCATCATTAGACTGCTCCAAAGAGAGAAGCCCGCAGCCGGTCCCGCTAGAGACCGGTAACTGTAGGGTAGGGCAAGAAACCCGTGAGAAACTCTGTCATGACATCCTCAAATGTAGGGTGCCACCCAAAGATCCTCAATTACACATGAACAGCTTCCACGGTTAACAGTTGTGGAAAAAGAGTTGTCACACTGAACTTTACTCTGCATGTGTCTTTTTAACTGCGGCCTTGTTTGAGTCTAGGTTCAGCAATGAAATAGGTTATGAAATCATGCTAAATAATAACTGTTTTTAGCTTTGATAATAAGAATGAAATATGAATGTTTGTTGAGCAGTAAATCAGTATATTATTATGATTTCTGAACATCATGTGACTCTGTGACGCTGTGTTTAGTGTCTGAGAGCATTAGCTAATTAAGACGTCCAACAGTGATAACAAATTCTCATTTGTTTTCCCTTCTTTGTTTCTGTAATTCTATTATGTGTCAGAAGACTTAAGACAGCCAGAGTGGATTTACAAGCAGTTATTAAAACAGGTAAGAAGATATACTTGTCCAATACATGATATTAACTTTGTAAATATGCAAATAAGAGCTTTAAACCAGAGTGACTCTACCATGTAAAATCCTGGCATCTGATTATGAAGCATGGTGTGGCTCATAGTTAATGATGCTGTAAGATTGAGGTTGATCGTGTTGCTTGTTTAATCAAAGGACTCCGGAGCAGCAGCACTTGCTGTTTAACTGTGAAAAGACATCTGAGGATGACACTGGAGTAGTTTGAAGTGAAACACTTAATCAGAAAAACAAGAAATGTTGGACACAATAGGTGCATTAGTATTTTTATTTTTATTTTTTAAAAGACAGAAAAAGTAAGTAAAAGAAAAAATAAAGTACTGAATACCATGGCATTTACATCAATTAACAGCACCTGCAGAAAATGATTCAGAACATGTACATTGCCATCTTGCTCTAACCAAACCGGATTACAGCTCTCTGACTTTTAAATGCAAACTTCCATGAGGACTTAAACACGCCAGTTCATTTTTTGCTGCAGTCTGTCCTTTGTTTCTTAAATGATGGATGAGAGTAAAGAAAATAGATTTGTGGCTGCACAAATGCATGCACACAATGATGGTTTGCTGATATTATTTTCTTCCCAGATTGAAATTGCATTATGTGCAATAATAAGTCTAATTTGGGCACACTCTAAATCAGAGTGCATTGTGGATATTAAATTGCGAACATGCTGTCTCTTACAAGGACATTTTGTGCCGGACTCGACAGCGTTTTGCGTGGGGAATATGGGCTGAGTTCGTGACAACAGGTAGATGGATAGATTTTAACCCAGAAGTCACTGCAGAACTCATAATAGGTGAAATCAACACCGGAGGGAAACCAGGTCAAGGTGGATCCTCTGCCAGCTGCAATTTCTCATAGCGCTCAGTTTCCACATATTCGAGCCGTGCAATAAATGTTCTCTTCACAATGCAAACAAGTTTTCCCATACATCACTGCCACTGAGAGTAAGTTGTCCGGTATGAGAGTTTAATGCTGAGTGAGCGTTTTCCCTCTGAGAATCATCGGAGCCAGGGAAATCCCAGACGTTACCAGTGTGAGGGTCAGTCTTGGGGTCACGCAGTGAAAATCCTCCGGTGCATGCTTTCCATTTCTCCGTGCACCCACTCAACAGCTGATTCTGGGTCTGTTTACATGCAGAGTCTCTCAGGATTCCCAGAAGACTGGGAAAGCCAGCCGGACAGCATCAGCAGAAACGAGACTCTTTGTGGAAAACAGATTCTGCTGGCTGAGGCCCAACACGGCTTTATATTATACGTCCAGCTCTGCGGAGCAATAACGCATCAGAATAAAGACAGAACGTGTTATTTATGCACAGGAGCGCCTGTAAATATTCCAGAGTGATATATCTGTGTAAATGTGGAACATTTGTCATGACGCTGCGGCGTACGCTTAATGTTTGGAGGGGTCCGTACATGGTTGTGTGAGCGTCCGGTGCACTCGTAGGTCGCTCTGATAACCTCTCAGATTATCATGGTGATGGATTTCAGCTGAAGACAGGTGTTAGCGAGTGATACACACAGATCAGTGATGGGAAAGGGAAGAGAGCTGCAAGAAGCTCATGACTCATTTCCTCAGCATGAGCAACAAGAGAGGACTCGTAAAAAAGCACATGTAGAGTGTAAATTTAAGTAAATTGATTACTCTGTGAAGTAGCATAATAGCATATATTGCATAGTATTAAAATTGCAGTTTACAGTAGTATAGCAGTGTGCATCACTGCACTATAGTGAGAACTGTAATGCTTTTGTTCTGAGAATCTTAGGGAAACAAGCATAAAAAGAAGCGTAACATCAGGACGCCCTCTGATGGTGAAAAAGGAGAACTTCTGTATGTGCATGCAATGGGGATTTTAATAAAAGGAATTAATGCATTTATTGAGCAAGGACATTGTGTTATATTAGTCAAAAATGAAAGTACAGACATTTATAATTTTAGAGACTTCATGGTTTTCACAGAAGTATTACAACATTTTAATATTTCAACATTGAAAGTCAGAAATGTTTGTTGAGCAGTAAATCAGTATATTAGAATGATTTCTGAAGATCATGTGACACTGAAGACTGGAGGAATGATGCTGAAAATACAGCTTTGATCATTGCAGTTTACTATATAGGCCTGTTCACATAGTAAATGGTTATTTATATTTTAATAGTTTTTTTGATCAGATATACATACAGACTGTTCTCTCTATTGTCTGATAGAGAGAAACAAGATGCATTTATAGTTTCAACATTTGTTTTTTGAACATTTTATATTTAGAAAAGAACCATTTAGGCCTGTAAAAATTAGCACACCAAAAAGAAAAGTTTGCTAATATCCAAACTCTAAAAGGGTATTGCGATATCTATAATACTTCTTGAGATACAGGCATGTAAACTTCTGAAAGGTAAATGAGGAAATGAAGCTTTGTTTTCCACCATTGGCATATAATGCAACAAAGATGGCTAAAGTCAATCGATTTTACTAATAGAGCTACCAATCTTTGTGTAAAAATAGCATAACGATGTTTGCTTCCCTGTAATTTGTCTCAAAATCTCAGCTGAAAATTGACATTTTGACCCTCCTAGTGTGTCTATCCATCCGTCCTAGCTCTCTGCAGGGGTCAGATGAATATCTTGGGTTGGTTTATACGAGGTCTGACAGCAGTTTAGAGGCTCGCGTCTCTCTGCTATGAAACAGGCCTGCATCAGACCCCCGAGGGCCCGTCACAGCGCTTGAGTTTCACCATCAATCCATCCCACGCTGATTGCCAGAGATCAATACGGACAGCGGCACTATGGGAAATATACAGTTACTGCGTTTGACAGTATACAGTGACACAACTGAAGGAGAAACAGTCCTCCTTTTCTCTCCTCCAGTGCCTTAGCTCGAAGGCCCGATGCTGAGATCAAACAAAAGCGTCACATGTCTGTTAGCGGTCGGAGTTATTCGCTCGTCTCATGGCAAGCGACAAAATGCATGCATCCGTCTCATTGTCCTCTAACAAGACTGTCTCTCCCAATAACAGAGTCGCAGCATCGACCCAACACACAGAGAGACCCCCCAAAAATGGGAAATTAGGAAGGAGAAAAGAAGGAAGCCAGTGTGGCACAAAGCGCTTAAGCGCACTCATTACCGCCGTCCCGATGGCAGCAGGCCATCGTGGGATTTGATAATTTCTGCCGGCATTATGCACCAGCGATCCTTTCATGTTCCGTCAGGGATCGGGGCTTGCAATTCTAATACGAGCGGCGATGAGGAAAATATGCACATACATTTAGCATTTAAAATCTCCACGGGCCGAACAGAAGAGAGACAGGCACATGTCATACGACATATTGTGCGAGGGAAGAGGCAGAGAGCCCCTCCATAAATGATTCAAGCGTTTATTTATCAGCAGTTTATGTCTGCCCCGGGCGGCTGCCATGGCAATATTAATGACTTGGCCCTGCCACATTTGAAGTGAAAAGGTCACGGCTGTTAGACTCCCCAGTTAAATCTGAGGCCTACTGTTTATTTAACGCTCTAAAGTGCTTTGAGAGGCTGAGGAAGGAGGGGAGTTTATCTCACGCGCTGAGAGAGAGAGAGAGAGAGAGAGATGTGACTGTGTTCATGCTGTATTGACAGAGCTCCTAAACAACGCTGTCTTCTGGGCTTGAGCTGAAGACAGTGTCTGACCCGTCCAGTCACTGTTTCTTACAGAGAAACGACAAGAGTAAGAGTTCTTCACCTCGCTCAGTTAAAACGGTTTCAGAGCGCTCCAGTGGCCTTACGCTGTGAATGCACTGAAGTCAAGTCAAATAAATTTCTATAGCATGTTTCATAATGCATGTTTCAAATCTTTACAGAAAATTATGATATCAGTGTTTATAAAATTGTAATATATTCACGCTTCACAGCAGATTAGAGCTGTGCGGTAATATAGTTTACATTTTGCAACACTTGAGAGTTGCTATTTTCATGGGTTTACTATAAGAATTTGATTAAAGTTATTAATGCATATATATATAGAGAGAGAAACACACACACACACACACACACCACTTTATGTAAAGAGCTGGGCAATGATATAGTAACATTTTGCAACAAAATAAAAATCGTGCAGTATTTTTTATTTACTTTTTAAAATTTGAAGTTCTGCTGTAATAACTGTATTACAGTATAATAACAATAATCATAATCGTAATTTTCGGTTTTATTTTTATTATATGAACTATTGTTACATTGCATGACATTTAAGTGGTTGTTCTGTAAATCATGGAGAAAACAAATTATGAACATTTTAATAAGACACATTCTAAAGTACAGCGGGAAAACATGTATCATTTCTTTTATAATTTTTACCCAATATAATATAGTGTAACTAGAACAATATATGTTAATGATTTAAAAATAAATAAATAAATAAACAACTAACTTGAGTTATAAGAGTTGAGTTTGTGAATTGGACTACACTAGCAATAGAAAGCCTTTTTAATGCATGATTTTATGTGACTATACTGTATGTATGCGAATAAAGCTGGATATGCGTACATATTTGTACATTTTGCAATAATATAAACAATCGAACATTTGCTCTTTAGTGTCTATTGTCTCATGTGAGTGAATGCAGAAAAAGTTGGACATACTTTGACAATAACATAGCATCCATTTGCAATCAAAATGTAAACTATATATGTGTTATAAACTATATGATGTGACTCAGATGTAAGCTGCATTATTAACTGTATGATCTGAATTAGATGCCAGTGTAAATGGACTCAATCTGTAAATGTCATAATTTCCATCAGATGCAGATATATTTAGCAGCAGGAGCTGAGCTGATTTGTGTGTCCAGCAGAGGGCAGAGCTGGACTGTATGAAGCTGCAGTGTTATCTCAGATAATTAAGAGAACATCTCTGTTTGCTCATCCGCACAGAACATCCAGGATCCCTTTGTGTGGCCTTATTAATTACTTTACAAACACAACTAGAGCCTCCCCACTCCCTCAGTAATGACTACAGAGAGAACAGTACAGCGTTCATGCACAAACACGCGCTTCAGTTCACCGCACGGCCTAAATAAATAGCTAACAAAACAAACACATATTTTAAAGCTGCATTAGACCGTGTGTTCATGATGTAATCAGAAATTAAAGTAGCAACTGTAATGCTGCTTTTCCCGTTGATTTATGGAATGCAAACTCTGAATAAAGGATTGCTGTAAACACGTCATTGTATGTGCAGATGACACGCAGATGCTGAAATAAACAGCGTAAGTGATCAACACACCTGAGTTTTCCTCACCGGTGCTCCGTTTGCTCCTTTTCTAGCCGATTTTTTCGAGGAAACGTGAATTTTTCATATCCCTGGCAGATTTCTCTGTCTCTGTCAGTCATGTTCCGCTGTGTTTATTCTTGCTGCACTCTTCATAATTAATTTTGTCAAGCATAATTACATTTTCATGACAGAATTTTTAAGCGAGATGAGAAGGCAGATTATTTCCTTGATAACATTCCAATTAAAATGTTTGTGTCTCTGTTTGTTTACTTAATTAAATATTGACACGAGCGGCCCAAACTGATTAATGCCGAAAGCCCTCGTTCCTTTCCGACGCTCTGAGATTCCGTTCAGACAGAAAACAAACATGTCAACAGATCTAAACGCGAGTCGCAGACGACAAACGGACGCATCGGTGTTTGTTCTGCGCCTCCCGTGTTGTTCTGCGGGAAATAAATATTGTTTAAACTCATTTTGGACTCGGCAAAAACAATCTGTCCTGAACAGAGAGATATTGCGGTCCGGGAAGTGTTGTTTGGTTCCTGCGGCTCCTGGCTGGAGCAAAGCGTCTGTAATATTTCACTGCGCTCGGGGCTGTGCAATCCCGGCCTATTGATAAAGCACCCGTTCCCTCCGCTATGGGCTCAGACAAACTCCAAATAAAACCGAGCCGGCTTCACTACAAAGCATTTAGTGCAGGGTAACCGTATTGTGGGAGGAGAAGCCGATGTCAACATTCCTGTAAATTATTTTGGAGCAGTATGAAACACAGGGTAGAACAGCGGTCGGCCGAAGGTGGGCGAGAAACGGAGATCTAATGAGGAAGAGATCAGGCCTGGAGGACAAACAGAGAGAGAGAGAGAGAGAGAGAGAGAGCGCTCCAGATAGATGAGGCTGAAAACACACACAATCTGCACAAAAACTCTACTCTGGTCATTATTTACTCTGAGGAAATTTAGTCTTGATTATAAAAGCTATTGGACATTTTCCTCCTTTATTTTCTTTGGAAAACACATGCAGTTGATTTAAGGCAAGCACGTTGAACTTGTATGGCAATAGTGGGCATGTTGTGACTCTAAGGGGCAAGTTGTCATACTGGAAGCTCCCTTTAAACTGTCTGTCAAAGGCAAATCTCACCCTCAACTGATGAAAAAAAGAAAATAAGAAAATAATAATAATAAGGGCCGAATATGCTAACAGCTAATAGCTAACAGCTTTTATGGAATTACACTCTAATGCTAATCGTCCCTCTTAAATAAATCTGTCTGTTCCTTTACTGAGCTGAAGCATCCTAGCTGTAGGTGACTTTCTTCCCTCCAAGCCTCTCCATGGGTATAAACGGGTGTTTGCTGTACTTACAGTAGGAAGACATTAAGGCCTGGTTTCACGGACAGGGCTTAGACTAAGCCAGGATTAGTCCATAGTTCAATTAGGCCATTAAAGTCATTTTTATAAACATACCTTAGAAAAAAGCATTACTGGTGCACATCTTGAGATGAAACAAAGGCACTGACATATTTTAAGATCAGCCAGTGCAAGTTTCTTTCAGTTGGAACAGCTCAGATTTACATTTTAGTCTAGGACTAGTCTAGGGGTATATATATATATATATATAGCTTGGCATAAGTAGAAAAATATATACAGTATTCATGATAAAAATGTGAGTTGTAAGATTTGATCAATTTGCGTGACTTGTGAAGCAAGGCTGATATGTATTGTTTTGCCTGCCACAAGTTCTCCGTTTGTAAATTAGACTACACTACTTGCATTGTTTATGCATACAGAGCTGTATTATTTATGTAGTCTTTGTATTATTTTGCAGCATCTTTTGTGCAACTCTAGCACTGAATGCTAGGAACACTCTCAGAGGATTTTATTAAGGTGTTACTGTTTGTTCAAGAACCATTTACAACTATCCGTGTCATGACAATCATTCTGCTGCTGTTTATTTTAAACTCTGTGTATTTCAGATACATTTGATCTTTCTCCAGACTAATTTTACTCTCAAACTAAATATGTTCTCCAGCCCCATCTGGACGGGAGGAGCTTCCCTATTTTTATTTCCCTGTGATATTTCTCTCTCAGTCCAGGTAGCTCATATTTATGTAGATGAATAATTAAGAGGCTATTAAAAGGGTCCATATTCATGCACTGATGGAAGTGACATTAATATTTTAATGTTCCTCTACCTGGCTTTGCATGTTCTCTCCACAGATCATTTAAAGTCCATTTTGGTGGCAGCATCCCCGCATATCAATTTTGAATATGGAGTTGGAGGGGAGGCCTGCTAACCCTAATGCCATCTCTTGTTCGTGTCACAGCGAATATCTCGTGCAGTAACGGCCAACACGTATCGAAAGCCTCCCAGACTTATGCTAACAAATGACTGAAAGACATGTGCGCGATCAAAACACATCATCGACGAGCTTCTGAAGAAACGAGCTCTCAAACCTGAGCACCTGTGATCAGTTCTGCCTCGTCGTGAGGCTCGTTTAGACGGAGCCGTCGTCCGATGTTAATTAGTGGCGGTCATGTTGTGTCGTACGGCTCGGACGCTTGCTGCCAGAACGCATGACAGTTGTTTAAGAATGGGAGCCCTTGCTGCTGCCAGTTCATTGAACAGTTTATTTTGCCAGCGCTCTAATGAGGTTTATTTACTCGTCAGCCTGCGCTTGCAAACACCCCCGTCACGGCAATAACACAGGCGGCTGGAGAGAGAGAGACCAAGCCTATCAAACTGTCCCTTATTAAAAGCAGCCGCGGCACATTATTAGGCCTTACAAGGGCAATCTGAGGGTCCAACCTGAAAGCTGTCAGCTCGAGGAACAGGCGCCATCCCTGATTGCTTGTAGTCCCAGCAGGTGAGCTGACCCTCCCAGACCCGTTCAATTACCCTCCTCCTCCCTCCGTCCATCGGCCTCCGCCCGACACCATCTCACAAGTCACCCACACTCCCCAATAAACACCTGAGCACGGCTATTAGCATTTACACACACACACACACACAATAAAATTATATATATATATATATATATATATATATATACAGTGCCCTCCACTAATATTGGCACCCTTGGTAAATCTGAGCAAA
>JAUCMR010021523.1:0-11194 GCA_032357425.1 Enteromius argenteus | reverse complement strand
GGCTGGGCCGCCCGATCATACTGGCGTCGTTGAGCCTGCTGGGCTTTTGTGAGGTGTTCCTTCACCAGCGGCATGACTCGGTCGATCCGCTCCCTCATCTGTTTGACGTGCTCAATGACTGACCTCTGAGGGGCGGGTTGCTGTTGTTCCCAGGCCTCCTTCGCCACATCCAGCAGTCCCCTAGGCTGGCGGCCGAACAACAGCTCGAACGGAGTAAAGCCGGTGGATGCCTGCGGCACCTCTCTTACCCCGAAGAGAACATAGGGTATCATTAAATCCCAATCCCGGTGATCCTCAGCAACTACTCGTCATAGCATCCGCTTCAGAGTCTGGTTGAAGCGCTCCACCAGGCCATCCGTTTGTGGGTGGTACACGGAAGTCCGGAGCTGCTTCACCTGGAGGAGACGGCAGAGGTCAGTCATGAGTTTAGACATGAACGGGGTACCTTGATCGGTCAGAATCTCACTCGGGTGCAGAGACTGAAAAGCTCCTGGGTGATGGCTTTCGCCGTAGCTTTTCACAGGGGGATGGCCTCTGGGAACCGGGTGGCATAGTCGACGATCACGAGGATGTGTTCATGCCCCCGGGCGGACTTCGGCAGCGGCCCTACCAGATCCATCCCGATGCGCTCGAAGGGCACCTCGATGATGGGTAGCGTAATAAGCGGAGTGGGGGGAGGAGGTCTTGGTGAGGTCCTTTGGCAGGTGGGACATGCCTGACAGAAAAGCCGGACCTCTGCTTCCATCCCTGGCCAATGGAACCGGTCACGGATCCGTTGGAGGGTATTGGCAGCTCCCATGTGGCCGGCCAGGGGATGGGCATGTGCGAGCTCCAGCACTGCTTCGGTCTTGGCTTTGGGTACCACCAGCAGCCATTTTTCCTCCCCCCTCCGCTGGGCGACGCAGTATAACAGCCCGTTCTCCACAATGAAGTGAGGGGTCGGATGGGGCCCCGGCTGAACTTCCCGGCCTTCGAGGACCCGGACCTGCGACCAACAGTTCTTAAGCCGATCATCCTCTCGCTGGGCCCGGCCGATCCCCCTCCCTGGACCTGCTGAAACACATCAAATAAGACATCGTTATTCAGGGAGGGGGACTCACCATCTCGGCCGCTGTCGCTGGTGAGGAGAACGGGCTGTCGGCGGGCCCCTCTTCCAGCCCGCTTCGGCCTCCGCGGCGGGATGTGGCTGGCAGGCTGAGTTGCAGCGGCTAGCAGCTGGTCGAAGCCCGGCCAGTCTCGCCCCAGCAGCACCGGCACTGGTAAGTCCTTTACCACACCGCCTTCGACGGGCCACGAGCCCACTGCCGTGGCGATGCTCACACGACGGGCAGGGACATCCTTGGTGTCTCCGTGCACACATGTCAGAGAAAGGAAGGTTTTCGTCTCCGCTCGGGGCGGGAGAAGGGATGCGAGGACGAGACTGACGGCGCTGCCGCAGTCCAGGAGGGCTTTGAGGGACCGGCCCTTCAGTTTTACCTTTCAGAGCTTTGTAAATCAAAAAGCCCCTAACACTGCTGTTATGATTTATTAGAGAGTTTTATATTTGTGATTATTCAGTCTTCTGATTTCTGTTCCTCTCTATAGATCAGATTTCTCTACAGAACATTGTATGTATTGCTGAAGATTGTGTTCATCAGGAAGCTCCCAGAAGCAGCTCTAAAGTCCTCCCCCTCTTCTGAGGAACAGCAGACGCAGAAGCATCTTCAGAAGCTTGTCGATGATATTCTGTCAAAGGGAGAGATTGAGTCCCCGCTGACAGAACAGCAGGACTGTGACGTGGTCCCGAGTAGTGAGAGTGAGTTTATTGCCATAAACCAAAAACATACACACATATTTTATGGCTGCTTGATGTATAACACAGACATGAACATACAGGTTGTTTATGTATTGGAAAGAAGCATCAACACAAATGTTCCATAGTTTCTCCATTAATATTAAGCCATTAAAACATGAGAATGTGAAAAAATGTTTGAAATGTTATTATTTTATTAGATATCTACTTGAAGTACAGCATCGGCCCTAAACTGGGGGAAGGAGGATTCAGTGCTGTTTTTGACAGAGTGCGATGCAAGGGTGGATACTTTTTAAAAAAAAATCTGTCTTTTATGGCACTTGGCATGTGAACGCACACTCAAAAAATGTTGAAATCAGATCAGACCCAGAAATATTTAGCTCTGGTAATGCATTGTTTATTTTTGTTCTTTCTGTATTCAGGTTTGACTGTAGTAATAATAATTCCCAATTAATGACCTATCAGAACATCATCATGGTTTTATATTAATGATTGGACATGTTCATTTTAACTAATTATTTGTTTTGTTGATCAGGTGGCACTGAAATTTGTCAAAAAAACGGAATACTTGAAATCTATCAACATTGTAAGTAGACTGACCTCTCTACGTTATCTCTTCTCAGTCTGTGTTTTCAATGTAATATCAATTTCAATCATAGACAGGCAAATTATTTATATATTAAAAAACTGTCTTTGCTCTAGCCTGATCACGCCAAACCCGTTCCCATGGAAATCGGCCTGACAGTCCTTGCCAATAAGGGTCCTAGCTCACCCCACATCATTGAACTAGTAGACTGGCAGAAGTTTCCCGACCATTATGTTATGGTCTTGCAGCGCCCCTTGCCCTGTAAGAATCTCTTTGATTATTTGGTTGCTGTAGGGGCATCTTGGATGAAAACTTCACACAGCACGTGATGCAGCAGGTCGTTGAGGCTGCTAACAAATGCTGCAGCCGCGGAATTCTTCATAGAGACATCAAACTGGAAAACTTGCTAGTTAACACAGACAGCCTGGACGTGACACTAGTTGATTTCGGCTGTGGGGACCTGCTATATGAAATGCCGTACAACACCTATAGTGGTATGTATTATCTGGGTGCCAGAGATTTTCTGCAGAATTTTTATCTTTTAAGAGTAGACAGACCAACTTGTCATGTTGCACATGCTAAAGGATGAAGAGAAAACATGCCGTTTCAATTCAAACTTACAAATCTCTTTTCATCCAGGTACAAAGGAGTACTGCCCCCCTGAATATACGAAGACGGGCAAGTACAACTGACTGTCAGCAACAGTGTTTTCACTGGGGGTTGTTTTGTACACTTTGGTCTGCGGGTATTATCCAGACCACACCGATCTGGACGAGATCAAGGAATGGCAGTGGTATCTGCCCAGCTTGTCAAAAGGTAAGATCTTCACAAACAAGGCCAACAGTAATTCTATATCATAGAAGAGCAAGAAAACGTTACATCTGAGCCAAGTGGACTTATAAAAGATGGTTGTCTTGCTAGATTGTTGTATAGGAAGTTTAAGATAGTAGTCAAATGTCTCTCTTTTTTTTCTAAACAGAATGCAGCCATTTGATCAACGCCCTGCCTGCGTCCCAACCCTGAGGAGAGAATGCCTCTTGACAGACTCCTTTTCCATGACTGGTTTAAGGTACCTGTATATGATCAACATAAAATGATAGCCCAGCATGCTTTTTCTCTTTTTTATTTGTTTCATTTGCTGTATATATAAGTATTTAGTCAATAAACCTGATTTTTTTTTTCTGCTTTAGGTCATCACTTAAGTTGTGGAGACAAGAGACACCCTACCACGGCCACACAGGAAGTGCTCTTTAGTCAGCGTTGCGTCTGGCTGGCTGACACATCCCTCCAGATCTTTGCGTCTTGCGAAACTGGCAAGGTTTGGTAGCATCTGGAGCCAGGGCTTGAGGCAGCAATATTTGCGTCTTGCGATATTGCTTCCTAGGGATTTCTACATAGGTTTCTGGTTGCGTGGTTGCAGTCTAACAAAGCTCCCTGCCGTGGAGTCCTCAGAGGTTCCTTGTTCCTGTCCAAGAATGACTAGAAGAAACTCCAGAAGGAACATCTTCACACATTCAGAAATAAATTGCAGCATTATACATTTTGTTTGTCTTCTTATTGTAGAAATATAATTACAGTTGTGATACCATGAATAAATATGTAATAGACTTTTTTTATTTACTCATTTATTTTTTTAAATAAATTTTACATTATTTGCATTTTTTATTTTTTAATCTTTAAATTATGGGCACTACAGGTGCCATACAAATGAAATGTGCACATTTTACGTTTTATTGTATGTGTTATTGCACTTTTGTCAAATCTGAATAATATCTGAATAATATAATAAAGTTAAATAAGGGATCTACGTCAGAACAGGACACAACAGTGTTAGTAAATGTGTTATTTTATACTCTATAATAATGGCATCTTTGACGCGTCACTTGTGCTATCTGCTGGTAAGTCTTCATAAATGCATCAGGTTCAGAGACCGTTTTGTATCCCTGTGGACTTCAGGGGGCAGTGCTGAGTTTGAGCATTGAGGTGATGCACTGTAGTTTCTCAAACAACATTTTTTTTTTATTTTGTAATATACAAGAAACCAAGTAAACAACATTAAGAAAAATTCTTACTAACATTCCAAGAAGTCTAAACAGCAGCATACAAAAACTAAAACACCATAGTCAGATTGAAAGAAAAAATAAATAAATAAATAAAAATAAATAAATACCTACAATTAAAATAAACACAATACAAAGGGCTTACTCACCAAAAAATGCATTCAAAAGATTACATAGTTTAAGGGCTTTCTTATGACGCATAAGTTTTAACGATTTGAAGAAGATCATTAAATCTTTCTGAAAAAGCAAGAAAGTGGGGGGGTTATTAATGGACAATTTCAACAATAGTGGAATTTCTATCTTTTCTATTTTTTTCTAACAAAAAATAGGCCTCCGCCTAATTTATCACATGTATATACACAGAAACCATACAGGGGGTTTCATGATGCCATAAAGGAACCTTTTTTGGTTCCCTGAAGAACCATTTTTTAAAAGGTTCTTTTAAAGAACCGTTGTTTTTCTTGTTGCAATAAATAATCTTTTCTGGGCCCATTTCAGCAAAATCATCATATTGGGATGATTTCTAAAGGATCATGTGACTCTGAAGACTAGAGTAAAAATGCTGAAAATTCAGCTTTTATCACAGGAATAAATAACATTTTAAATTATATTCGCATAGAAAAAAGAGGTATTTTGCATTATAATACTATTTTACAGTATTTCAGTTTTTACTACTTTACAGTAGTGCTGAGCAGACAACTTACATAAAAAACAGGTTCATAAAACATTTTAAAAAATCACACCAACCTCTACCAACTTTTGAGCAGTAGTGTATGTCTTAGGTTTTACTTACTAGTCTTATGGTTCATAGCGTCTTAGAGATGTTGTCCAACAGGAAGTCCGCTCCAGCTCTGCTGCACGGCCATCAGCACAGAATCTAGAAACATAATATGCCATTTATCACAGGGCCAACAATATTTAGTATAGACCCTTACATTGGTTAAAATGTTAAGTTTAAATATTAAATATATGTTCATATGTAAAATAAATAAATTATATAAATACATGCATACATTTTTTAAATATATGCTGTATGTGTCTTTTTATAAAAAAGTTAGGTTTATATATTAAATATATACAGTGGGTACGGAAAGTATTCAGACCCCCTTACACTTTTCACTCTTTGTTATATTGCAGCCATTGCTAAAATCTTTTAAGTTAATTCCCCATTATTGTACACACATCACCCCATATTGACAGAAAAACAGAATTGTTGCCATTCCTCCTTGCAGATCCTCTCCAGTTCTGTCAGGTTGATTGGTAAACGTTGGTGGACAGCCATTTTTAGGTCTCTCCAGAGATGCTCAGTTGGTTTAAGTCAGGGCTCTGGCTGGGCCATTCAAGAACAGTCACAGAGTTGTTGTGAAGCCACTCCTTCATTATCTTAGCTGTGTGCATAGGGTCATTGTCTTGTTGGAAATTAAACCTCTGGCCCAGTCTGAGGTCCTAAGCACTCTGGAGAATGTTTTCATCCAGGATATCCCTGTACTTGGAGCTAGAGTGTGCGCGATGGTACCCGAAAGATGGTGAACTATGCCTGGGCCATAAATTATTCATTTTTAATTAATTAATTAATTATTCATTAACTTGAGGGGGGTCTATCTCGGCCCCCAGTGGGGCTATCGACTCCGTCTACACCAAACTCGGGAGGGTGTAAGGGCCCGAGGAGACCTAAATGATTAACTTTCAGCATTCCAGTCACAACACCACTTACAAGTTCTCTACAAACCTACATTTGTAATCGTTTAAATATTTGGCCTCCGGTGTGTCGGTCTTAGCACAGGATAGGACAACATGATATTCAGCATCTTTTAACGGTTTAATTCTTCTCCATCTCATTTTGATGTCACTCCTCCGGTTCCAGTAGACAGGACCGACAATACAGGAGTCTTGGTGATAGAGAGGCTGTGCACTGCCAGAGGAAAACTTGTATAAAAACAGGGTTTTTCTGTCTTAATTCACCCTTCCACAATTTTAAGCTTTAAAAGGTCTTAATACAGAACAGAAAGTCTTAACTTCATCAAGGCAATAAATGTACATGCACTGCCCTTTTTTTTTTGTTGTTCCAACACAAATACTGAAATAAACTAAAACAAGAAAATTTTGCATCTCAAATAAACATATTGATTTTTAATGCTTAAAACAAGAACAATATCTGTCACTGGGGTATGAAATTTATTTTTCCATTGAAATTAAGTAGATAAGAAATTTTTGTTCTTGTGTTAATCATAAACTTAATTTTGTTCAATTTAACAGAAAAAGTGCTGTTGCATATATCTCTTGTGCTTTTGAGCAGCCACCTACTGGACGTTTAAAGCACTATTTATGTCATGTTTAGTTTCTCTTTTGATTTCTCTCAGTGAAGATCGTCTAAAACAATATGAACACAGTGTACTTGATTTGATTTCGTTGTTTGACCCTTGGATTTATGTGTCCGTGAGTGCCATAACATACTCATATCCATAAGGAGTTGTTTAATTGTTTGATATAATTGATTGATACTTCGTTTATTGTGGGGAAATGCTACATGCTAACAGTTTAAAGAAATGTTAGGTTTCTCTTTGTTTAACACAAAATATGTTTATAGTATGTACAAATCTAAAATAATGTTGTGCAGGAACTATGTACATTGTATTGTTTAACTGTAGATGTCATAGATAAAATACATAAACATAGTTTTCTTCATAGTTTTATGTATCTGTTAAGCCTTGGCTTAAGTAACGCATTGGTGAGAACAGAATAGAACACAAGAATTCTTATATCATAATTTTGCTTCTCAAGTAAATATGTTTTATGTAAATGTATGTCTGCTCCCTATCAATGTACATTTAGAAAACATACTGATGAGTTGTATTCCCTTCAGATTATTCATAAAACCTGCAGAAACCCTGAAAAACTGTTTTTTTATCACAAGGGATGCCAGTGGCAGTGAGCAGTAGGCAAGAGGGGTGCATACAAATGCTAGGCACTTCCATCTCTTTCTAGCTACTGCACTTTTTCGCATCTCAACACCCTGTGGGCTGTTCCCACCCACACACACCTAACTATTTACATATTAACCAGCTGCAGCTAGATTGTCCCACACATCCTCTCCTGCACTGGCTTCTGTGTTTCAGGGTTCAGGTCATCGGCAGGATCTTCCAGAACCTCTGGATCAACAATCGCCCTGTTCTCCATCTCCAAGGATGCATTTTCCTGCAGGTGGATACAGGCGACCATTGTAAACGGGGCTGTTCTTCAGCACCCTGGCATCTGAATTGCAACTGAATTAAGTGGAAGAGTTTCCTGTTGAAGTGGCGTAGGGCATCATTTGCTGGTGGTTTGATCCGGATGTGGCATCCGTCTGTGGCACCAGCTACCATGCGGACCCAGCCAGCTGGGCAAAACCTGCCCCTACTTCCTCCAGGTCATCCAGGGTCAGGAAAGTGATCACCCTTTTCAAAATAACAATGTCTGCCCTGCTAATTCTATGCACAATATCATGCATTGTGGACTTTTGGATGTCAAAGCCCAGTGACACCATCTGATATGATGCTGCGTGGGCCAGCCAGTAAAGAAAAACCAGCACCTTGATGTCTTTTTCCCAGCCATGGTCAGAATCTGACTTTAAAGCAGCGATGAGGGACATTATATAGGCATTAATCAGTCATCTCTGGCCCATCTTCAGATGGTACAGAATATAGCTGCCAGGTTTCCTACAGGTGTTAGAAAACAAGAACATATTACTCCAGTTTTAATTTATTTGCACTGGCTCAAGTGTTGTTACTGGTTTTTAAGTGTTTGAATGGTTTAGCACCTGAATATTTGTCTGATCTACTCTCCATTCACAATTCAGTACGCTCTCTGAGGTCTTTATTCTAATCAAAGACAACTCAATGTCCCGAGGGCTAGGTTGAGACTGAGATATGATTGTGCTTTTTCTTTGCTGAACCAAAACTCTGGAACAGTTTACCTGTGTATGTTACATGATTTCAAGAGAAAGCTCAAAACATATCTATTTTCTTTAGCATTTAGTTAATATAAGTGTATATAAGCTGGTATGTTGTAATTGTTTTTACTGATGGTTCTGATGTATTGTTCAGCACCTTGGTCCACAGTTTTAATGTTCTTTCTATATAAAGTTAACACTGACATTATGTGAAAAGCTCCACTGTTAAAACAAGTATGCAATAGGCCTATGTTACAGTCAAATGTACATTTAAAAGCAGCTCATGTTTTGTGGAGGCCTATATGATTTTTAGCTACTTTTCGTATTTTTTACAGAAATACAGTTTCAATTAAATTCCTAGTAAATATAAGGTCAAATCATGATACTATAAAAAGAATCATGTTAACAGCTACAAAAATATCCTCCTTCTCTCTCTATCTTTCTCTCTCTCTCTTACACACACACACACACAATGATGTCATTCAGGAAGGTTAAGGCGGTTATCGATACGGTGGAGACTGAGGTGATTCCCTGACAGTAAAAAGCCAAAGTAATTTCACTTTCACTTTAATTTGTTGCCTACAGAAATTCCGTTTCACTTTAGCAAACAAACAATAGCATGAAGGTTTCTTTGGTCATACCAGAGGAGACATAAAATATAAAACACATAACCAGTTAAATGAGATTAAGGGCTATATTTGGGGAAAAAATAACAATTATCAAATTAAATAAATAAAATAAATAAAATTGTGCTTTCGGTTTCAGTTTATTGTAATGTAATCAGTATAATTTTGCTGATAATATGGAGATGTTATATAAGAAATGACAAAATTCTAGTTTAAATTAATGTTCATCTAAATAAATTTGGCACATTTTGGAGTGGTTCCCAACCACAATCCTGGAGGCCCCCCCAACACTGCACGCTTTTCATGTCTTCTTAATCAAACACACTCCAAGAGACTCCAAGACCTGTGCTGTATTTTAATGCATTTTCTTATGCCTTTCACTCGCAAACTTCCCATCGTCTTGTTCACTCAGATGTATGTCATTGATTAAATTTACATTAGTGCACACTACTGACAGCACCCTTGCGATTTGTTTGGTGCAGCATTCTATGTGTGTATATGTATGCTTTGGCTGCTATGAAAAAAAACAAAAAAAAAACATATATATATATATATATATATATATATATATATATATTACAGAGTTATTTGGGGTGTGGATAAATTAAACACGCTATGCGATGATGTCATAATCGTGTTGCATTGTGGTATATGGAGTGGTTTAAAGTGTGCATATGAAGCAGACTCGCTACCTCGGTCTAAATCGAGGGATCGAGGGTCTGTCCATATAAACTTCCCTCGTCCACTGAATGAAGTGGAACATACTTCAAAATGGCCGCGGGGATTCCCTTGAGGGGAAGTTTGTGAGTGTGTGTCCAAAAGTTAAGTGGCATCCAGCCCTGAAATGAGTGTGTCATATAAAGGAGCTTACAAGAACAGTCCCTGTTTAAAGGAAAACAGTTTCATTTGCACAGGACATTTCTGACAATCATAAGAGAGGGAGGGCAAAATCTTATATATATATATATATATATACACAAGAACACTTTCTCTTTATTAATAAACAGCACACCACGGTCAGACAACCGGTTAGAGGTTAACAGAAATTTATAACCAAATCATCAACAAGTAAGTTTTCTTATTCATGCTTATGAGAGTGCTTAGAAGTGACTCCTTGTGGATCTATTTTAGGTTTTTATCAAAATTTAAGCTGTCTTTTTTATCATCACATGCTTAAAATATAATTGTGACTTACAATATAAAATTATTAATGAATTCATTTCTAATGATTATATTCATTAATAATGATACTCATTTTATGATAGTAATAACTTTTTTTGAGGCAAAAATAATAATACAAATAATCATATTTAATAATAATTTAAGACTCTAAAGGCTTCCTGACTGTTGATATTAAAATAGTTGTCTTTCTTAATATTTAGAGACATTGATTTGTCTTATATGCATGCTAGAAATGTAATTTCTAAACATTCTCAAAACATCTGAGATGATCCGAGATGGTCATGATGTGGAGTTCTTTCAAGGGTTGGGGGAAGTTATTGGGAGGACCTTCAGGGGTTAATACTGCTCAGAGTGTATTTAGGCCACATTTACACATAGCCAGGTATTTAGAGAAACAAATATTTCCTCCCCTCCGTTTTCAATAATAACATTGTGCACGCAACATCATTTTCAAAAAACTTGTCATTTATATCAACCCGCATAAATACGCCGTCGAGCGCGATAATAACTATGACAAACCTATGTAAATAGTACGCTCACATGACGTTAAGCATTTTCTGCCGCATAATGTGACGTTTGAGAACCTAAAACCCCGTTTCTCTCAGTTGACACAGCAACACATAACCGTCGTTATCAGAAATCTCCACTTTGGCCGGAGTTTTTAGAAATAATCGTTTTCTGTGATAAAAACAGGGTTTTCGTCTAAATGAGAGGCCAAACCACAGGGAAATATCTGCTTCTTCCCTTCGTGTAAACGGGGCCTTAGTCTCAATCTACATTGTGTTTCCAGCAAACATAACGTTGTAAAAACATTTTTTTCACGTTGTGAAAAGGTTGTTATAACGTTTTTTTCCTACGTATTTAATACGACAAATGTCGGGTTTTTTAAACGTTATAAATACGTTTTTTCACAACATTGCAGAAACGTTTTTATAACGTTTTCATAACGTTCGAATGTCTCCTTCCAACGTTTTAAAAACGTACTTACCACGTCCAAACTGGTACTTTACATGCTGCCGT
>JAUCMR010021522.1:0-11200 GCA_032357425.1 Enteromius argenteus | reverse complement strand
TTACAGGGACACTGAAAATGTCCTCATAAATCACCTTTATATTGTAATACCTATGTCATACCCATGTCATTATATAAATTTGTGTCCCCATAAACCACATAAACATGCACAAAAGTTCAGAGAGACAAAACACGTACACACTCCCTGTTCAAGACTGTTAGGTTCCACCCAAATGAGTTCTCCTCATGGGAAATCTCATCCTCACACAACAACTGCAATGAAAGCTCCAAGGTTACATGTCCTGTACTCCTTTGTCTTCAAGGAAGCCAGAAGCCCATGTTTGTCTTCTGACCCTAGTGTTATCTTATTGTGATTGATTGTGTTGTTTTAATGCTTTTTGATCTCTTTACCAATAAAATTAATAAGGATAATAAAAAGTGGCAGACTCTGGAAAACACCCAGCTCCATAATGGACACCATTAAGCTTGTGGGTGGGGGTTTTATCTATATACTGTAGAGTTGGTCTGCCTATCAAACAAAACACTCTTGTCCACTGTCTCTCCTCTAAACACTGCGTAATTAAGACTTTGAGAGGCTCTTGAGCTTCCACCAAAACCCAGCTAGTACCATTAAATACCAAAGGGCTACAAACTGGGTGCTGTGCAGTGATTTGTTAGCCAGGATCACTGCCCTGAAAGACCTTTGTCTTGTGAGCCAGGTGAAGAATAGGTGTAAAAAGGTCCACTTTATGGCTTATTCTGGCCAAGAACCTACTTAGACAGGAAGAATAAGTCTGACCGACATTTACAGCAAACTAAACACATCGGTTTTGTTGTTTGAGGTTGGCTAAATCTGAAATCAAATATACCACAATAGGAGACCTTAAAGCATGAAAAAAGCAATTTAAAATAATAGTGCAGAAGTCCCTGTCTGTGAACAGCAATAAAATGGATCACTGCATCATATAATTTAAAATCTTTTAAACATGGGCAAAATATTCATTAATCTTTGGCATGGTTTCAATAATATGATATTTATGGAAGTGAATATTCTGTACTCTGATGTTTTTCTGTCACTTTTCATTGTAAAGTTTTTTTTTTTTTTAATTCTATTGAACAAACCCCTTAATTGGGTAACAGTATTTTACTCACTAATATACTACTTACTAATACATTATTCATGCTTTTTGCCAAATTATAAATGACATCTTTCCTGCACTTAGTGTCTCATGATATTTTATAAAAAACATTTTTGTTTCCTCTCATTTTTGTTATAAATAAAATACACCTGGTGCTTTATATAACATCTTCTGTCATTTAGTTCAGTAATGTTCATGGCATTATTATAGTGTTATGTGTCTATTTTAGCTTTTTGATCCTATGCATGTCTTTGTATTAATATTGTTTTTATACACAGGCTACATACGATGAACTCTGATGTGTACCTTTGAAAGCAAAAAGCATATTTTGGTACTGCAAGTTGACTGGTGGTAGCATTATATCTCTTTATGAAATATATTACTAAAATTTACAGGCACAAATAACATTGCTTAATTCCTGAAAAACTGTCTTTTTTGGTGAATTTCTTGTAACCACAGCTCGTATAAATTTAATTGGATACTTTGTACAGAAGAAATAGCCTACCTCTCATACCTTTATTATCTGAAAGAAATATAGTTTGTTAAATTTCATTTGAGGCAATTGTGGGGATAAAACCCCCCCAAAAAACTTCAAAATCACCAGGAAACTTTTAACCCAGCCTTTGTCTCAGTTACTCTGTTTCTCTCTTTGGCTCCATAAGAGCCCAGTTTAGACTCAAGGAGAACAGATCAATATGTGTGAAAGCTTTTATGTGCATTATGGATTCATTTCCTCCAGCGCTGTATATGTATACATAAACTAGTGTAGATGCTTTTCTATTGGAAACACAGTTAGACATGCAGAGAAACCAAACCACCTGAGGATCGGTTGAGTATCACGCCACAGGACATTGCTTGTTATCTTTTCAAATTCCCTTCTATTAATTGGAATCTTTCCCAAGACTAATTATCAGCAGTACTAAGGCAAAATCACGAAACCACAAGCACATCGGTTGATATTTGGAGGAGCTGTACTCATTATAATGACCTCTGATAACAGTAAACATTTTGTTTTTGCAAATCTCTGCAACAGAAATGAGATGAAGCTCCTGGCTGCCTCCTGACGAGGGGAAAGTTTAAAGCTAGCAGACAGAAGCCAAAAGACTGACTCACACCGGCTGAATAAAAATACCAGAATTCTCAGTTTTTCTGCATTATATCACTGCTGAAAAAAACCAGCATAGCTGGTCACCGGCATGTTTTGCTTGCCCATTACCAGCATGAGACACTAGCATGCTGGTGTCCAAGCTGGTTGACCGGCATTACCAGCTACATTTTGGTCATAAACAACACCAGCTACACTTTAAAAAATAAAGGATCCAAAAAGGGATCCAGGTTATTGCAGTGATGCCATGAATGAACCAAATCTGGTTCCTTAAAGAACCATCTTTTCTTGGTGTGAAAACCTAAAGAATCTTTTTACACAATAAAGAACCTTTTGCAGGTTCTTCTTTGAACCAGACACCAATATAAAACCTTTATTTTTAAGAGCGTAGCACCAACCCAGAACTAATCAGTATAAACTACAGTGGCATGTAGATTTTCAGGAATCAATAAAAATGAGAAATTGGTGTAGGCTGGGATAAAAAATGGTCAAGTCAAAACACACTGACACCTTGATTTAAGCAGGCACAGCTGACACAAAAAGCTGATGCACAAGGTTAAGAGCGTAATCATTTATACTGCATCCTGCACCGAGACCTTTTAATTTTAAGTGCACAGAGTCATGAAATATTCACAGATGTGTAAATACTAATTAAAGGGTCCTTTGTAAATCCAGGGTTCTGTGCATGGACTGCATTTTAACATTTTCAGAAGGAAACGTGAGTGGTGCTTTCCTGTGCAAAACTTACCACAATGCTTAATACTTTTGGGTTGTTGCCAGCACGTTGCTATTGCTTAGGTGCTTGGAGTAGTATATATTTTACAACATGTTTTCATCTCTATGATATTTCTGTCCCTAGATACAGCTCAGTCTTTCAACTAAAATAATTCAGGTAACACTTTAGAAAAAGGAACAATTATTCACCATTAACGATGACTTTTCCCTCAATAAATTCCAAATTTGCTTTTTATTAATTGTTAGTAAGGTAGTTGTTAACTTTAGGATGTAGAATAAGGGAATAGTATGTGCTAAATTACTATGGCTAATATTCTAGTAATATGCATGCTAATATCATAATTCAGTAACACTTTAGATTAGGGAACAATATTCACTATTAACTTTGCTTCCTAGCGTGCATATTACTAGTGTATTGGCTGTGCATTAGTACTTATAAAGCACATATTGCCTTATTCCGCATGACCATATTCTAAATCCTTTAACTTAAGTGTTACTAATAATTCTAATCATGTCATGTCATGTGGTTCTGACATGTTCTGGTTACCCAGTTTGTTCTTGTCATGTGACTTGTATTTGTTGGTATATAGAGCCTTCATGTAGCCATTGTTCCTTGTCGTGTATTGATGTTGTAATCCTGCTGTCTGTGAGTCAAGTCTGTCCAAGTTAAGTCTGGTTAAGTCTGGTTAAGTCTGTTTAAGTCAAGTCTTTGTTTGTATTTTTGGATTTCACTTTGGATTTAATAAACTGCACTTCTACACTTGCTTCAGTGAACACTCATTACAAACATATGTAGCATCTACATTAAACATAAATATATTTTAAATGGTAGCAGTTAGTCCAATACCTCTGGTAGTCTTATAAAATTATAATGTATAAACTGATAACAACTCTGGGAAGCGTATAGAAAATAAAAGTACAAAGGAAGTCAATAAAGTAGCTTTGTAAAGCTGGAGCACCAGACCACGGCCTGTAAGACAGACTCCTCTACTGTCACACACAAGGAGACTGTCATCTATGTTGAACTCCCTGGAGAACAGCGCTAATCACTGAACTTACTCACAACAGTGAGTGCAAACAACTGTTTGGCATCTCCAGGTTGGCAAGTGAGAAGTTTTTTTTTTTTTACGATAATAAGAAAAGGTAGAAAGACTGTTAATGTGGGGGGTTTGTGTATGTGTCCCTGCTGACAGGTATATATTTACATAACCTATGACATATGCTGCATCTCCTATGACAAATACTGCATCTTCAAGTCTCCTTGGGAGACTTGCCATAATAACACGACAGCATTATGCCTCTGGAGATGCCATATGACTGATCTGATTGGTTGTATCCCTCCAGCTGTGAATGCACTGCGCCAGTCACACAGCTAACCTACACAAGATTTTGTGCTGCAGAACAAGGAAACATCATTTCATTTTTAAATGATGGTGACTGAGTAGATTTTAAATGTCACTTTCGGAATAAATAAAGCATTACCATGCAGTTGCTAATTTGTCTTAAGTGTGTTTTCCAGTATGATTATATATATGGGTTTTCAAGCATGAAAAAAGCATACCCCCCTCCACCACCACCATCCATTTAGTATCTTTAAAATATTGGCTTTCTATTTTAATATGCCTTTAAATATAATTTATTTCTGATGCAAAAGCTGAACAGAGCAATGGAAAGCTTTTTAGAAAAAAGATTCTCTTCTTTTAATATTTTATTCAAAGAATTCTGAAAACTTATTACAAAAAAATAAAAAAAATTAAGGAGGACAAAATATTTCCTACATTAAGGCATATTAGACTGATGTCTGAAGGATCATGTGACACTGAAGACTGGAGTAATGATGCTGAGAATTCAGCTTTAATCACATAAATAAATTACATTTATATTAAAACAGAAATCCATTATTCTGAATTGTAATAACTAGGAATAATAATTAGGAATATGACTTGTTAAAAATATTAAAAATCATACTGACCCTAAATACTTTAAATATAAAACGTACCACTTTTAAGATCATGCAGAACAAAATCAACTGCATAGTAACGCTTTCACTACACCCACAATTAACACCCTAACATTGTGCTGAAGTGCAGACTTTCAGCTTTAATTCAAGGGGCTGAACAAAAATAACATTAAATGCTTAGGAAGTACAACCATGTTTAGTCCCCCTATATTCATAAATAAATATAATCGTTTGTTTTTAATAATTTGTTGTCAATGACTGCCTTAAGAAGCCTGTATGAAGTGTACTGCATGCTCAATCTGGTTGAGATCAGGAGACTGACTTGACCATTGCAAAATAATCCACTTCTTTTGTATTGTTTTGGGTCATTGTCCAATTGTACTATGAAGCGCTGTCCAATCAGCTTTGCTGCATTTGACTGAATCTGAGCAGAGAGTGCCACTTCAAAATTCATCCGGCTGCTTCGCTTCATCACTAAACACCAGTAATCCAGTGTAACTGGAAGCTATGCATGCTCATGCCCTCACACTGCTTCACCGTGCTCCACAGATCATGTTGTATGCTTTGGATCGTGATCTTTTCCATACCTTTTTTCACCGTCACTCTGGTGCAGATTCATCTTAGCCAAAGAATGCTTTTGCTGAAGTGGCCTTGTTTGCATCTTGTGTTGAGGCCTCTGTATTTGCTCTGGTGCAGTCTTGATTATAGATTTTGACATGTCTACCTCCTGGGGAGTTTTCTTTACTTGGCTGAATGTTGTGAAAGGGTTTTTCTTTACCATGGAGAGGTACCATTTACCATTCTCTGCTCATTCGCCACTTTTGTCCTCCGTGGACATCCAGGCCTTTTTTTGTGCCCAAATACAAAACTATTGATTCCGCCGCTCCCAATGTTCCTGCTGTTCCTCTTATGGATTAGTTTTGTTGTCAACAATTGTCTGTTTCACTTGAATGGATTGACTCTTTGACTGCATGATTTATGCTCACAGATACAAGTGGCACAATCAACTCCAGACCTTTTACCTGCTTAATTGATGTAGAGATAAAAAGAATAGCCCACGCCTGTCCATGGTACAGCTTTTCAGTCAACTGTCCAATTACTTACGATCCCTTAAAAAAGAACATATTAAAAGAATTGTAATTCCTTAACCTTCTCCTCAATTATGATGAATTAAAGCTCAAAGTGTGTATATATTCATTACATCACTGTAACTTGAATATGTTTTGGTTAGCAGCTAAAATAATAAAAATACATGGACCTAACTGTATCACTGCAGTCAGCTAACTGAACACAGGACTCCTGGCAACCTCTGACGAGATTCTGATGAAAACAGATTGCTTCAATTTTGAATTAACATTCTGCGCTCTTAGGATTTACCGTATAAGTGCAGTAGTAAATACAGTTGTAAAGAAAGAGAAGTGGAGTTCTGGCAAATTACATAAGCAAAAATCATTTTAAATACCAAAGCAGCATTGATAAGCAATATACTGATGGGAATGTCACATGGAAGGAATGCAGCCCAGAAAGACTGACGGAATCATGGGAGCTGTGTCTGTTTAAAAGTTAAATGTAATTTCTGTTTGAAGTCTTATGGAACGTCAGTTCAAACTAGAGACGCATCTCATGAGACTAAAAGCATCTATATCTAAAACTACTGTATGAAGCATAAATAAAATCATCAAAGCATTGACAGGCCTGCACTGCTTTCCTCTTCTCCTTTATTCTGCTCTCTGCAGCTACAAACAAACTGCAGAACTGAATAAGTCTATTTTGTAGGTCTTGAACACATATATACTGTTATGGAGTGATACTGTTCTGTTCTTACACTTTATGGTTATATAAATACAACCAAAGTCAAGTAACTACCTGATTTTTTAAAATACATTTTAGAGCTTAATTTGATCGTGTATGCACAAAACATGTCATGTCCTGTGCATTATTATAACAGTAGGATCCAAAACGACACCAAACATGAAATTAAATCATTATTTTAAACCTAGAAATAAACAAATTTTTAAGATTTCTTTTTTTTTTTTTTTGGAAACACCTTCATGTATTTATTACATAAATAAAATGAATGCTGCACAACATTTAGGACACTAATCGAATACTAAATCAGATTTGACTGATTATATGAATTGAAGCACAAAATACTCATAAATGACATGATCTTAAACGATCACCAAATTTTACGCAAAATTTGAAGTTCATGCAGCTTGAGTGTCATTAAAGCAAACACAAAATACTTCTCAATTCAACTTTTCATTCAAATTGTAATGCTGAAAATAATTATAATATTTATATTTATAATATAAACATTTGTATATATTATTATTATTATTATAAAAGGTATTAAACTTTTAAAAAGTTGCATTTTTATTACTGGATTTTATATATATTTGAACCACACGGTACATGTTGGGGACAAAAATATTTAGCTATGAAAGTTAAATGTGAAAAATGTAATATCATATCTAGATTTCATATCTTTCTTTGGACATGAAGCCATTTTAAGGTATGTGCATTTAAGATTAGGCCTATAAAGGCACAATATATGCGGCTTCAACATTTCTGTGTCCCGGGCATCCATTTTTATGACAGCGTGACATCAGATTGACATCAAGAGAGACTCAGAGTCCCTAGATGAGAAAACATGAAGCCTCTGCAACAAGAGGGAGCAAACAGCCACTCAAACCCAAAGAGATTTTAAATCAGCATTTTTTTTTACCATATTGTCATGCATGCATGTAACCCAAACATTTTTCAGAGCAATAATGGCATGTGTGTGGCCATTTTGCAGCTGGCTGGGTTATTACTGCGTGACATTCTGTTACGGCTGTCACAACTTCATTAATTGGTCTCTAGTCTTACAGAAGATGGCAGGCAATGAGTTCTGGATGTGCTCGTAACCCTGCACACGCACTGCACTGCTGGATCAAGGCCAAGACGCATATTACACAAATAAAACAGGAGCAGCCAATGGAAACAGGAGCCATTTTATCTGAGGAAGTTCATAACCTGCTGTCCTCCTTCACGCTGCCTCATATATCACAACAATGATTAGGTCACACAGTAAATGACAAGAAAATCCACAGGACATCTGTGAAACACAGCTAATTGAATGACAGGGTTACTGCGGCATTTTCAGTATTAAGATGGTAAAACGTCTGTCTGATGATGTCTTTTGCGTGGGCAACTTTGGTGGTTCACCCTAAAAATTTATGGCACAGTTGACAGCTTTCCAGGCAGGAAGGATTGAGTTTGTGTGTGACAGTTCCAATCTGTCTGAACATCACGGCTCAATTTGCAGACCCAGTACTGTGTCACATTGCCAGAGTGAATCCATTCATTATGTGCAACTAATGGCTGTCTGAGCCATGTCAGTCATAAATTAAGAAACCCCCTTCTCTCCTGTTCTCGCTGTATACAGGCTAAATATCCACCATGTGAAGTGCTGTAAAAGCACAGGTCAGATCTTGCTACTTTTAGGGCATCTGTGTAATGCAGTATATAAGACATTTTATATATATATATTTATATACACACACACACACAGGATAATGTACAACCAGTCAGCCATTGTCAGGGCTGTTATTCCTAACTAAAACTAACTAAGGCATTTCTATTTATTATAATAAAGCTGAAATAAAATATAATATTACATGTAAAAGATGAAATAGTTATATATATAAAATATAATAAAATAATAATAACTAAAACTGAAACAAACATGAAAAAGAATATGACAAAAGCACATAAAAAGGACAAACATTTAAAAAACTAAAATGAAAAACTTACATTTTAATACAATTTCAGCTCGAACAATATTTGATGTCCATGTATTTATGGTGAGCAGCTGTGCAATAAACAGTATAATGCCCAGTCAGTCACCCATTACCACAGAATTGACCTTTTCACGTCTGTGAAAACAAAACAAAAACAAAACATGTTGCTTTATATTTAAAAATAACTGGTCTGGGGGAAAGCTGCTTTAACTAAAAACCAGCCTGTTACTTGTTATATTCATTAAAAAGGTACTGAAAGTTCTTATACCACAACAGATTATCATCAAAAATGTCAAAAAGCATTTTTTAAAAAAAACTAATCCAAACAGTCCCCTTTGAGAGACACCTGGCATCCTCACCTGGCCCCTCCGAGATAGTATATAAGCATATTTGTGTTTTTCGCTGTCTCACTGTCCGTTCTCTGCGCTGGACTTTGGGGACACAGCGTGAGAAGTGCTGAATGTATGTGCGTTTAATGCAGCTTCCTGTCCACCTCCATGCATTCTCAGCCTGCAGGATCATGTTACATTTCGCACATCCCCCACAACAACAGCACACGCTCAATTCACATCAGAATAGATTTTCTGAAGCAGATAGTTTGGCACCATATTCTGTGAAGGTTATCTATATAATGCATTATAAAGGAATTCAGAATGCCTTATAGTCTGCAATCTTTAAATAGTATTTTAGCCATTGGCCCAAAATTAGAAAATTCTGTCATTGTTTAACCACCCTCATGTCATTTCAAGCCTATGAGTTTTTTCTTATGTAGATCACAACATATATTTTAAAGAATGTTAATGACCAAACATCCTCTAAATACCTCATATGTATTTATGATATGACATTTTGATTAAAAACACAAAAAAGGTATTCCGGTTTGGTCTTGACAATAATTTAGACTTTTCATTATAATTATTATTATTATTAATTAATTTTTCTTTTTCTTTATTTAGTATTCTGCCTATCTCTGTTAATCTTAGCCACTATATATTCTGGCCTTACATGCAGTATTTGTATAAATCTGTAATAATCTGTATAATCTTTTGTATGATATTGTCATTCAACAAAAGCAACGAAAACGTCAATTAAAAAAAAAAAGTAAGAAAGAAACCTGTGGGGGTGAATCTATCACTCAAAATAAAAAATAATAAAATGTATTTAGAAAGGCTAAATTTCCACTTGCCGTCTTCTAAAAAGCATCAGCAAATGAAAGACAATAGTTGTTTTTTTTTTTCAGAAAAAAAGTGCATCATAAATTACGTCCATATGTGTACTGTGTAGTTATAGCAACACTGGTAAATGTGATTATTTATGTGTCAAGCTAAATGACACCAATAGAATGAATAAGTTCCAACTTCAATACTGAACATTTGTAAGACTATAAATCAATTGTTAACAAGAACAGCTGCTTGAGGAAACAAATGTTCTAGTGACAGATTGTTTTTGCTTTGATTGCTCTGAAACTATTCATTTCCATTTCTTCTGGTGTTCGTTTTGTCTCGTTCACCTCAGCTAGCTTGCCCTGACTTGCTGGAATCTTCTCGGAAACAAAACCGCCTGAGGAACGACATCCATGCAACAAGAAATGACGGCCACAGCCAATTTATTAGAGCAAATGTCTCATCTCACCTGGAAAAATCAGGCACAGCCAACAGCTTAGCGCAGCTGCTGCAAAACCAGATCACAAGGAACAGAAGGGAGAGAGGTGGGAGATCAAGGGAAAGAGAGAGATAAAATCAGGAAGTGATGAATGAGGGAGAGAAATTAGAGGAGATGGATGGCGGTAAGCATAGATGAAAAGAGGAAGCGAGTGAGATACGTCCTCCAGGCATGTGCCCCAGCAGCTGTTGTTCCTACAGTGTTAGCTTTGTTGGAGCGTGTTCATGTGGTTGTCCTACTCTAAATACCACCTATCCATTCATATGCTTGAATGAAACAATAGATATAAACATCTAAATAGGGTTTTAATTCAAAAACAAAAATGTAACAGACAGATACAGAGAACCTTGCAAGAAGTCCCATATGGACTCATGTAATTAGTGGGTAGAAGTATTGAAAAAAAAAAAAGACAGAAATGCATAAAAAAAACCTGAAAGGCGGTTGACCCTGGACACTAGCTCAAATATATCACAGTTAGCCATCTGTGCTTCTGTCTTCCACTTGCTCTTGGCTAATCAACTACACGAGGCAGACAAACCAAAGAAAAGTCAGCAGGGACAGGATGTTAGTTCATACCAGCCCTATAGACTGTCATTCACCCTCTGCCAATATACGCCTACATCCTGGGTGAGTGCGTGACAGTCTTCCTCTGGTGAGGTCAATGTCTACAATGTTGTCATTTCCACATTAAGCAGGTGACAGCTGACAATACCAAACCCTGTCATTTTGCAGGGGCTCTGGAAGTGCTCCTCCTGTTCCTCCTTGCACAAAGGTGGAGGTAGCGGTCCTGCTGCTGATTTGTTGCCCTCCTACGGCCTCCTCCATGTCTCCTGATGTACTGGCCTGTCTCCTGGTAGCGCCTCCATGCTCTGGAC
>JAUCMR010021521.1:0-11200 GCA_032357425.1 Enteromius argenteus | reverse complement strand
CTTAATAGGAGTGCTTGAGCGCGGAATATATTAAAACTCATTCATATAATTGCGGTTAGTTGCATAATATGACTTAAACGAAAATATAGCAGCCCTGTTAAACATCTCTGTTTAAAGCATTATACACGTTTACGTTCTGCTTTAAGAACTGTGCGTAACGAAGAGATGATACCATAACATTGTTTTTTCCTCTGAAATAAAATTTATATCCATTCTGCAGATATTTTTTTAATTCAGGGGTGCGTTTCCCAAAAGCATGGTCTTTTAAAGCAGTAAAAATAGCGGTTTCCCAGTTAACACTGTAGACAAAGCAGCACTTATCAGGCATTACAGGCATGATGAAATGAAAATGAAACCAATGGGGCCAATCACTGCAGATTAGCGTAACGCAAAGGAGGGGTTTGGAAAAAATAATAAAACTCTCCCTAACCTTACCCGAATTGTACCTTAATAGCGGAAAAAGTGTTTTGCAGTGCAACAAATACAATAATTCATTGTACCACACAACGTAACACAAATAATTAAAGACATTTTTTTTAAATGAATAAATAGCAATAGAAGCATGATCACTAGGTCTCAAACTTTCTGACCTGATTTTACATTTTAAAAATGGAAAACATTGCTGCATTTCCCCCTCGTTCTTCTCTAATATTGGTGATTTGTGTAAAAATCAATGTGTAAGGTTATCTAGATGACAGAAAGTTTTCTAATCTTTTCTCCTTCTCCTCAAGAAACCTTCACATCACAACAAAAAAACTTTTCCACCTCCCTCCTCTCTGCCTTCTCATGAAGTTATAAAGTTGAGAATCTGGATATGAAATGCACTGGTTTTAACCCCCTTCAGTTCGAAATGATGCAAGTGAGTGTGGTGACCGCAGTTTGACTCTGGAGTTGTCTGCCTGTGTGTGACATTGATTTGAGAAGTAGAGAGGGGAAAATGTGACAGGGCTGAGAAAAGCAGTTGGAGTTGGACCGGGTGAGTGAGAACGAGAGAGACAGAGAACGAAGGGTTATCTGATCCCTCCGTGGAATTGTTAACGAGCTTGCGACAAACTGCTTTAGTCTCTTAGGGGATAATTAAAATCATGAAATAAGATAGAAGCCGTTGCCATGACGAAGACCGTGCATGCCAGACGAGCGCGTTAGCAGATAAAAGACAAGGATTTGTGTGAAACTTTGATAAGAGAGCAGGTTTGGGGAGATGACCTAGAAAGGGTTGACTTGATAGACGTGACGTGCACTTCCCATCTGACTTCACTAACATGTTTCATAATAGGGGCGTCTGGCTGCTGCTTTAATTAGAATTGACAATCCTTATAAAACACATGGAGTTAAGTGAACATTATTTAATCGTACAATGCTTCTTTTGCTGTCTAATGATTGAGATATAATGATCAGGGTTATTCAGCGGTCCGACCAGTCATCTATGCAAGATTCTGTGAGCTCTTATCATATGACAGATGAACTCTTAGCCTTGCGAGATATCATTTTAAAAACTGTCTTATTTCATCTAATTGCCTGAAGACAAAATCTGGGTGTGCTGCAGATGCAATGCATTGGCTGGAAATGATAAGAGAACAGACTTCTGACTGTCCGGGAGGATTTAGGTTCATGCGTAGACCTTGCGTATGCCTAAACTAGTTTCCTCAGAGTGCTAACATCAACAGTTTGTAGTTTACTTGCATGCAGAAAAGTCCCTCGACGTCGCAAAACCACATATATTTCATGTTGTAATTGCAACTGGTTTCCTTTGCTCAGCATGTATGTGCTTTTACTGCCCATAAAAGAAAAGTATCATTTAAACCACTTCGTATCCATTTTAATTAACCCCACGGTTGACCCCCCCTCTGTATTATCACTGGCTGAAATGCAGTCTTGGTGATTAAAGGGTTAAAGGTATCTCTAGTCTCTCCTAACTGCAGCCTTGCTTTACAACTTAGTCTTATTGCTGCGGTATGTATTGCTTTTCTGTCAACACCCCAAAACTAATTATTCAGTAGCAATTACAGACGCAGTAACTCTGGATTTAAATGGAAACACATGGGGTTTCTTAAAAGCTGCGGGAAATGTAACTGAAGATATTGCGGGGAAGGAGCTATAGCAAAAGAGAGAAAACAACATCTATAGCCAGTCTCTCTTTTCTTTTGTTTCTTACTTTGACCCCAGCTCTCTTTATAGATAAAGAACCAGCCTATTCCTTTATTTCTCTTGTGTTTCCCATGTGAGTTGAGATAACGCTGGAACCGTGCCACCGCTAAGCCCCATGGCTCCAGCAGCTTGACTACCTGTGCATCTGATGGAGAAATAATTACCTTTTACTTAATTCTTCTTTATGGATTTCTCTGGCCTCTTGCGCGGTCTCCTGAAGATTCCTAATTTGTGGTTAACCCAAAAGTGGAAGGTGGGGTATGAATCACTACAACAAGAGATATGGCTTCCTCTGAAGTGTGGCCAACTCTGAGTCAAGCCACCTTATTTCATGGCTGAAGTAATGGGCTTTTAAATCCATTATATTCAGCTCCGTGTACAGCTATTTCTTTCCCAAACTGTTTAAAAATGGGTCATAGAAGTGGTATTGTTAGTAGAGGAAGTTAAAGGAAAGTATTTCTCTAAAATTAGAGGTTGAGACGGCACCATATGGACCCTTGTCATATTTACTGGTGAACTTCTAGGTACATAGGAGAGAGTCACCATAACAAATGCATTTTTGCATTCTCATTTGCTCCAAGAGTAAAAAAAAAAATCCACAATTGTGTTTTCATGACATTATTAAAGAGGGAAAAATTACAGAGCTGGATTGAGACAATTAGAAATAAATGTAAAATTTAAATTTACTTCCTGTATTTGAAATCCCAGAAGAGCTATTCCTTTATTTATTTATTTATTACTTGATGTTTGGGTAAAAAAAAAATCTATTTTAAAAATTAGATTTACGGAGCTTTTCTGAAAGAGCCCTGCATTGACATACTTAAGGTGGCCTGACAAACAACAGTTTTAGTGATTTAACATGCAGTCAGTGACCTTCCTTCAACAATTTATAAAGTGCCAATTAAAGGTGTTGAAACAGCAGATTTTTATGAACAGTGAGTCATGCAATGAATCTGAAAGCTGGTAATGAGATTTTTTTTTTTTTAATTTAAGTGGGATTATTTATGAGAGGCAGTATGTGAAATGCACAGATATGATCAACCAAAGAGGCATAACTAAGAACACATTGTCTTATAATGTGACACAATGGACGTGCAATCCGGCCATAATAGCACGCACGGGTGTATTATTGTGCATATATGGAGGTCTTTGGGATTTTCACCTGAGGGGAAATAATCAAAACAATAAAAATCAACAATTTATTTATCTGAATGTCCTTAAAATGCTTATGCTAAGTGCATTAGCATAAGTGATAAAATTCAGCCTCCTTTCTGGTTGTATTTTACATTATCTTTTAAATGTGTGTGTCTGTGATTTTTTTTTTTTTAACCATATTTAACTTTAATTTGTGATGAAAAATTACATTATGGTGTTGTATAGAAGATTTACAAGGAAATCAACTCCCATGAAGCACCACAAATGATGCAATCCAGTTGGTCTCACTATGCTCTCAAAAAACTATAACCATTTTGCAATAAACTTACAATATATCAATTTTATAGCCTATAAAAATCAACAACTTTAAATGAATAGTTTTATATTTCTCCAACCATAATAATCTGATTATGTAAATGTAATTGCTTAGTTCTTTCCATCACTGTGGCGTTAACTACACAGTCTTGTACCTTTTCAAATACTTTCTTGATTCACAGAAGTTTTTAATGTTGTGATCACTTCCTTTAAAATCCCCTTGGAAAAAATACTTTCAGAACCGACGTAACTGAAAAATGGGTGGGCACCAATGCACTTTATTAAAACCCGTACTCCACAAAGTAGAAGCAAACCACTAAAAACTTAATTGTCTAGGTGAGGCTCAAGTTGAGTCACGGGCATCTCGTCTTACTCCCTCGCCTGTCTAACTCGCTCAGTTTTCCGTTGGGCCTGACCACATTTGGGTCAGATTGACACCACACTACTGCCAGGTGTTGCCCGCGAGGTCCTTTGCGTTCCTCTCTACACCCAGAGCAAAGCCAGAGAGACATACTGGCCTCATTCATCTCTGTGTGGCAGGAAGTTGTCCGATCCCTTGCCAGTACTTTTCAAAAGGCTGAACTCTGGTTGACTGTGGCCCAGACGGCTAGCTGTCAGGCCTTGAGGGGGGCTTGGGCTCCAAGTGTGCATTTTAAGCATGAACCCCACCATCCGAGGCCTGGCAGGGTGCTGAAACTTCTGAGAGCAGCAGGACATGATGCAACAGCACAGGAGCTGCTTTCCACATACCTGTATCCAGGTAGAAAGCGCAGAGGGGTTACTTATAGAGCTTCATTTATTTCTAAACACTTTCAGAGAGGGCAAAAAGGTGAGCGGGATGAAGGAAGATCGACAAGAGACAGCAGTGAGGCTTGGTATGGCTTGTTGCCAGTATCAGCTATTCTTTCTCATAAAAGCCTCATGAATTTTTTACAATTCTTGTGGTTGAGCTGACCCAGAGTCAGTTAGCATAACTGCGCTAATGAAAAGGACCCCGTGTAGAGAGGCCTTCCGTACTCATTCCACCAGGGGGCATTGCCAAACTAATTGCCCTTCTGTAGAGGAGGTCTGGATGTCCTCTGCATGAACCCTGATCAAAAGGCTCATTTGGAAAGAATATTAATGAGTAAAGTTACTTAATTTCTGATTCATTGAACTGGCAACCTCTTTTTTCTAATAATATTGCTTCAAATTATAGAAAATAGGTCACTGCACATGCAGGCAAACAACATCTTTGAATCTTCATCATATTGTGACTCTTTGACCCATTTTTCTTCTGAGTTCCTCAATAAAAGACCCTTCAAGGTCAGTCTCTACTAGAAAGGTGAAAAGAGCACCATAAAGTTTTCTGAATTTCACCAGCCAAATTTTCTATTCCCTTTGACACTATGAAACATAACAGCTGTTCCTTGGGTCTTATTAGTGCTCTGCTTTTTGAAGTTGACTTGAGAGTGTAGGAGAGAAAGAAGCTGGAATCAAGAGGAGTTGAAGTAGCAAACATTAAAGTTTAATACTTGATAAACATCTGATACTTGGACTATTGTATGTACAACTAAGGGTATTAAAATATATTCCTGAAATAATTGGGTGTTATATAATGTAAACTAATGTTGTCTTTTGTCTTCGAACTGTAATATGTGGACTAAAATAGCACAGAACGTCCCACCATCTTACTTGAACTCTCTTTTCATTCCTTGTCTTATTTTTTGTTACATTTTTTTTAATGCATGTGATTTGTTTTTTTCAAGTGAATAATAATTAAAATATATTGGAATAAGTTTACATGTAAAAATTTAACTAAAAATGTTGAAAAAAGAGAAAACAATAGAAATAAAAGTGATTAATTATTAAATGTCTTGTAAACTGTATGCTGCAAAATTAAAGGTACAGTATAGTTCAACTAAAAATGAAAATGTTCTCATTAATTACTCACCCACTATGTCATTCCAAACCTCTTAGACCTTTGTTCAGCTTTGGAACACAAAATAAGATTTTTTTGCATTCCAAGAGCTCTCTGACCCTCTATAGATAACAAGCATCCTTACAAAATCTAGAGGAGATTTTTAAAATAATCCATGTGGCATCAGTGGTTCAACCATAATATTATGAAGCTACAAGAGCATGTTTTGTCACAAAGAAAACAAAAATAACAAGTTTATTCAACAATTCATCTCCACCGTGTTACTTTATAGAACCATAGATACTGTACCATTTGTGAGTGTCACATGCAAACAACATATGAAGTGTATGTAATATTGATATGCTGCTTACATTCAGATCAAAGCATGAACAACATAAACAGTGTATCTGCATACGATGCAGCTGACACAGAACAGCATATGTTGTTTACATGTGTGATACACTTCAAAATAGCAATACAGGATGACGTGCAAAAGACGAATTGTTGAATAAATTTGAATGCATCAAAAATACCTTCATTTGTGTTCTGAAGATGAACAAAGGTCTTACAGGTTTGGAATGACACAAGGGTGAGTAATTAATGACAGAATTTTCATTTTTGTATGAACTATCCTTTTAGTTTTTATGTGAAAAGCTAAACACAATTATTGCAAGGGTTGTCTTAGTTTGATGACTTTTTCAAACTTTTTGATAATTTTATGCAACTACTTCAATCTACTTCAAGCACAACTGAATGGTCTGCAGAACATGTAATGTGTACGATAGTTGAAATATCTTCAGTGAATATCAAACTCAGATCATTAATGGAGAATATAGAAAACATCTGCTGCACATGAATGTAGTTTAAAGCACACGAAAAAGTTATTCAAAAAGAACTTCTCTCAGAAAACAGCATATTCTGCAGTATAAATGGAGTGAAATATTATTCTGTCTTATGTATATTTAACATTAAACAGTGAGGAAATGCTTTTAAATAATTCATGTTGTGTTAATAAAGTATATATGGCTATATATTACAAGTGTCTGCTTCAGCTTGCTGTTGATTTACAGCAGTGTGGCACAATATGCCAATACTTAGCTATTGCACTAGAAAAATGTCCCATCTTGGCCACCGTCCCTGCTTCTGAGCAGTATGGGAAACTAGTTCTGGCACAACAGCTCCGTCTGGGCACAAAATCTCTGATTCATTCTGACTAATTAAGAAATCATTAGAATCGTTCATCGAGATGAAGAAAAAATGTGTAATTAAGTTCTTTCTAAAACAAACCACCTCATCTTCAGTTTCTTTGTTCGTAATTGTGATACACTTCTCACTCTGTCTGTCTCTCTCTCTCTCTTTAGGATTGGGCTATGACATACAGAAAGTCATGGACAGGATATAGATGTGACTCTAACCTAGCAACGGCAAGCTGATTGGTTAAGACGCAGGCTGTCCGAAGCAAGCTATTGGTTGGCTGTGCTGGTGTGAGATGGGAGGATGTGGACGAGGACAGAGAGAGAAACGTAAGGCCATAAAGGCAGTAAAACATGACCATATGGGTGGAACTGATAGTAAGTGCATGACAGACAGCTGTGTGTATGAGCTGTATGTATATATTTGTGTGTAACTGTCACAGATGTGTGTTTATTAGTTACTGCTGAACGTACGTAGGATTCAAGTGGCTCAACAGTGTGCAAAAACCTGGGTCAAGACCTCATGTAAAACTGAGCAGATGACTGTGCGCCTGACTGTCGCCTCAGCAGCGGAACAGTTTTAATGAAATGGCATCGTGTTGTTGCTAATTTTGACTGAAAGCCTCACAGATTCCACTGTCACAATAAACATAGAGCCAGTTCATCAAACACTGTGACTAGTCTTATGTGCTAACTTTACAGAATAGTCCTTAAGAACCATGTCTGTCATTTATTTGGTAAATGTGACTTTCATTTATTCTACATTTTCTTTTTTATTTTCATTGCTTTCAAACTTATTTTCTGTCTGCTGTGGTACACAGAATGAGAACAGAATGTTGTTTATGCAATCACAATGAATCAAACATAAAAAAGGATCCAAAAGCACCATAAAACTATTGTAAAAGTTGTTGATTCATTGAACATTGCTATCTCTTTCATGAATGTGCCATGGTAAGCAATGAGTAACTATTTCAGTCATTTTGGATCTGATTCTATGGCTTCAGAAAACAGAATTATAGTTGTAGTTGTATGGATTACATTTAGAGTTACCTTTAGTTAATTTACTCATTTACTTCAATTATATAAAAAATAGTGGCCAGGATATTCTAAAAAAGGAAAATGTTGTGCTTCAAGAGTGTTTGTAAAGTATTTAATTTGTCTTTTTTTTTTTTTTTTCTGGAAATATTCTAATACCCTTGACTTTTAAATGCCCCCACCCTGTTCTCTTTTACGTTTGGTAAGTGTCACCTGCCACACAATACCATTTCTGTACATGTATCCTGAAGTACCCTTTTTTCTTTAATATGCTCAGCCCCGTCATGAGTCGTGAGGTTAATAGGCTGGACAAGAAGGCTCCAGCTTTTACCTCCCAACCCTGGAGGACAGAAAAAACATGGGGCCAAGACTAGAGCCCTGGTGTACTCCAATAGAGTGAAAGCTAATCCACTGGGCTGGATTTGAGTGGATCTTACCCGGGAACATCCCTGGCCCCGCTAGCCTAATCCGTACTAAACACAGAGCTCACTTACGCTGATAGGACACCTGCTGCTCACCAGACAGCCAATAGGGTACATGCAGAATGATAGTGTGCAGACTGATTATCAATCTTTTTTACTGTCTGTCTGTCTGTCTGTATGGAATGAGTTGGGCAAAAGGGATGGCCTGTGTTTGGCAGCAGTTTGGATATTTTACATAAGTGAGAATCAGAACAGCAAAAGAAAGATAAAGAACTGAGTGATTGGCTAGATGGTCTGCATTTTTCTAGCTATCCATTCCTGGTGCTTGCATTACTTCATCCTTGTGCTTGCATAAAGAGCCTGCTGACACACGGTATTAATTAGGGAATAATAGTAATTTACGTACATTAACATTTAGTGCATCTCATTTGCAGAGTGAATATTTTAGAGAGGAGCTATAACATATTTCAATAGTGAAACCTCTTCTTAATGGAACAGTTTTGCAGTTGCTTAGGAAAATAGGTATTCATAGCAATTTAACATTATATTTAAAAGCATTTTTAACATTTCACAGAGCCTAATCTGGACATGATCAGACTTCAGTTTTTGTTGACTGATCATGAGAGTTGACAGACAGATCATATAGTGTTATAACACATAACAGACAAAAGTTAGCTTGTCACCCCTTTTAATTTTTACACTGTGTGTTTCTGTGTGTGTGGTATATGTGCTGTTAAGTAGGTTTCTGAGCTCCAGCTGGGATTGAACATGGCCGCCCATCGAGTTCCAGACCCGGGGTGAAAAAGAGCAGGAAATTTGGAAGTACATAGTGTGGGGAAAATAGTTTATGTCACTCCAGGAGTCTGGAGAAAGTCTTCTCACGGCAGTGGAAAATAGAAGTGGAGTTTTTTTCAGGTGATTAATGCTCTCTGACTTGGTGTATATGTATCAGTATCTGTTGGTCACGTAAACGCAGGCTAAATCAAAAGTATGTGTCACAGGTGAGAAATATTTGATTATTATTAGTATTTAATATCTTAATTGTTTCTATTTTTGTAGCTCAGTGTGTTCATGTTTGTCTTTGTCTTTATTTCTCATATAGGGTTTTTTATATTTTTATAATTCTGGGAATTTTTTTGTGCCATTTTAGGACTGGATTAGACATCCTTTTTTATTGTATTATACCAGTGTACACAACACATGCTCCTCTGGGGCTAATAGAGTCCAGAATCAACTTTCCACTGCTTTAAAAACCAATACTGGCATAAAACAAAAGGGAGCAGATGGAATTTTAATCACCAGAGGCTTTTGGATTGCATAAAGATAGGAAATTGGTAAACAGGGAATATTAATCAAAAAATATTGACATGAAAAAGAGAAAACCACTCACTGCTCTTGGCTTGTTTACCTCAGCTCGAATAAGCTTCTAATTTGGAATATGAACAAAATCGGGCTTATTTTAATTGCATGCTTGCTTCTCAGTCAGACATGCTAAATTTGTATTTCTCTCTCATATTATTGTATTATATATTAATAATTCAGGCAAGAGGAACAATTCAGAAATTCCCTTTTAAATGTCTCTCATTACTGCCATGAGCAACTTGTGTCTCATAGTTCTAGTTTCTAAAAGAATTTTTTTGTGAATGAGCAGGTATTGAATGCTAAGAAAAGAAAGGTTCTGTCGCTTTAACAAGATAGTCACTGTACAAAAGTGCCATTGGTCTGTCATTGTTTGGATAATTGGATAGCCCCACCCCTAACTGCCAACATTGGCTGAGCCAGTGTGACTGTTTTGAACTATTCAGATTTGCTAAAAAAAAAGAAAAAGTGTGCTAAAAAATTCTTTAATTTCTAATGTGAGCTTATTACACCACGTACTGATGAAAATTAAACATGGCTTAGTAATTAGTTGAGCTAAATAAGTATTATCTAATTGTGTACAACCTGTACATTTGACAGCTTGACATTTTGAGTTCTTCTCATATTTTAGTACCATTTTCTAAATGATAGCAAACTGTAATAATACAAGGAATGTTGAAGGTTTGTTTGGTCTGTATGTATGTATAGGTGTGTGTGTGTGTGTGTGTGTGCGCGTGTGTGTATATTAGAGCGCGACCGATTTATCGGCAGGCCGATATTATCGGCCGATATTAGGCATTTTCCAAAGTATCGGTATTGGCATTTATAATGACCGATAAATGACTATTTAAAAAAATAACACAAAACACCCTTCAACCATGTCATGAGTGTAATATGCAATACTTCGATTTAAATAATGCGATTAAGATCATAATCGCAGCAAGCATAATCGTATTAACATAGGTGGTCCACGCCAATTTTAATCGAAATATACAGACATGTAAAGAGCTTAATCGTAGTATTGCCGCTCTGACCAGTCTTTACTGTTTCGGCTGTTAAAATAGTTTAGTTTTGTGTGTAATGGCACAATGATTATTTTTCGTTTCGTTTTTCTTTTAAGTCAGTTTAGAAAAACGTTTGGAGCAGTTTTGTTTGTTAAATAGCCTATACGTTTTGTTTTTTTAAAAGCAACGACCAAGCAGCCAGCAGCAGAAAAACTGATGCCTTTTCAAATCATCATGACTTGCCTAAAATAAATCAATGTAGCCTACATACTAAAATAATTCAAGCATATAAAAATGTTTTAACATTAAACTTCACTATAATAATAAAAGTGCGCTAGTCTATCATATCCACATTAGTTCGGAGACTGAAGCTCGCTCCAGGACATGGAGGCTCCAGCGCATTCACTTTTATTCTTTCAGTGGAAGCAAAATAGCCTTCATTGTCATTTTTTCTGATAAAGGTAAGATGCATCATTCGGAGCTGTAAATGGTCTACTTTTATTTGTGTGCAATATCAACAAAGCGTGATTTTCTGCCTTCGCTTCTTGAACAGGAGAAAAAATAATAAATGTAAACAGCGGATAGTAGTTTAGTAACGCATCTGCGCTCTTTCTGAGTCCATAATTTGTCATATATGCAGTAGGGTATGTGAATATGGCAGTAGAAAAT
>JAUCMR010021520.1:0-39360 GCA_032357425.1 Enteromius argenteus | reverse complement strand
CCTAATGCAAGACAATGCTAGACCTCATGTGGCTGGAGTGTGTCAGCAGTTCCTGCAAGACGAAGGCATTGATGCTAAGGACTGGCCCGCCTGTTCCCCAGACCTGAATCAAACTGAGCACATCTGGGACATCATGTCTCGCTCCATCCACCAACGCCACATTGCAACACAGACGGTCCAGGAGTTGGCGGATGCTTTAGTCCAAGTCTGGGAGGAGATCCCTCAGGACACCATCCGCCACCTCATCAGGAGCATGCCCAGGCATTGTAGGGAGGTCATACAGGCACATGGGGGCCACACACACTACTGAGCCTCATTTGAACTTGTTTTAAGGACATTACATCAAAGTTGGATCAGCCTATAGTGTGTTTTTCCACTTCAATTTTGAGCGTGACTCGAAATCCAGACCTCCATGGCCTAATCAATTTGAATTCCATTGATAATTTTTGTGTGATTTTGTTATCAGCACATTCATCTATGTGAAGAACAGAGTATTTTATAAGAAAATGTCATTCATTCAGATCTAGGATGTGTTATTTTAGTGTTCCCTTTATTTTTTTGAGCAGTGTATATTAAAACAGAAAATAGAATGTCAAATGCAGCCTTCATAAGCAAAACATGAAAATAAGAAATAGCAACAGATTACATTTCTCTCAGGTAAGGATAAATGCCTATTCCAAAATGTAACAGTAAATATACAGATAGCCTGTCACAAAACATGTTACAATGTCCTCACTTCGTGTCAATTATTTTAAGAATTTAGTGAGACCACAGAAGGTTTTCATCCTTCACTTACAAGACGTCAAAGGCAAAGTGAACTTGCCCAGGTTCCTTTAATCCAATCTAAATTTATCCCAGATGCTGTATCATGCAAGTCCAACTGGCTTCAGGCTGTCGAAGATAATTCAGTACATTTGGATAATCAAGCAAAGCTTCAACATTCCTATGCTGTTCCTGGCACTGCCAGTTTGCCTCAGGAATCTCAGAGAAATGTAGTGAAACAATCCACTGAAAAATAGAGTGAGCTAGGAAAATCAAGAAATAAACTGTTACTTAACCTGCAAACCTACAAAACACCTTAAATACAAACGTTTACTTATAGCTGAGGTAAAGTTTTCCCTAAATTGTACTACCTTGTTAACATACCTTTGCAGATTAATGTAAATCTCAGGGAACCTTTTGAACTTCTTTCTGAGCACTTGCGAGAAATGAACGAATACTTTGTATTTAATGAACTTTAAACTTATATATTTTTTTATATATCCCACGACCTCTTGTACTGTAAGGAAAGCAAGTTAAAGCAGTTTTTAAATATATGATTAACTCAATGCTAACACAAACAATACTGTTTCTGAGAAAAGACAATTTTATTACCAAATAATATGCTGTCTTACTACATACTCATAAGTATGTACTTTTTCATCAACAGTGGAAGTACCACCTCTACCACATAGCATAAGTATGTGAACTGAGACTGAGACCAACTGGCAGATTTTTGATCATACTTGATAAAGGTCATTCAATTGTTTTATCTACAGCACTTGTACTAGAACAGCAGGTTGGGACAAAAACCCCAATCTGCCAAGAATAACAAACTGGATTCAAAACGAATGTTTCAATATGAAGAGAGTCAACTACACTCAAGCTGTGGAAACCTTCTAAGCTACAGAATAAATGTATGGAGGTACGGTGTTTTGCCAAGTATGAAGGTTTTGGTTAACATCTTATACATTATAGTTATCATTCATTATTCATTCATTCCTACACCTCGAATAAAATGATAGATCAGTGTTTAAGGCTTGAGCTGTTAATGAACCCTCAATCTTAGCATGGTTCCTGAGAAAGTTATGACAGCTCTGCACCACTGACCAAGGAACATACAGTAAACTTGCTGGGTTCAATACTGAACTTTCCCATGAGAACTGAATAATCATTCAATAAATCAAACTATCTTTCAAACTTATTTTGTACTCCAAGTATCAAGAGGTGAATCATTTGTCAAAACACAAATGGATATCAAGACAAAAGAACAAAGCAAAAGTTAGTTAAAAAGCATGGAAAAATAATTTAACACACTCAGTCATGAACCAAGGTAATGAAACCTTGATGAAAACAAAGACACAATCAAGTCTAAATCTCAAAAAACAGGTGCAAAGGTTATTTTACAGCAGGATTTGCCATCATATGATTCAGTAGGAACAACAAGTGACTTTAAGAGCATCAACGAGGGGGGTAAAAAACTTATTAACCACTCTTACCAATTCCTGAAGTGTGACGGGGGCGGCAGGACTCACAGAAACTGTTGTTGGTGAATACACGTCCAAAGGTGTGAAAACCTGCACTCAGTCTTTTAACCGTCCTCTGAGAAACTGTGTTGCACCAAATCAAAGTCTTCTGTGAAATGACCTAACTTAACATTTTAGCTCCTTAAAGACCTCAGCAATTGCAGGAATTTACTTCTGAAAGTCACATGCACCTCAAAACTACAGTGGACATAAGGGTAAGCCCGAGTGTAAAAGAGATGGTCACTTTCCGCCGTATTTAATATTCTTATAGCTAAAATGGCTAGAAAATAAGGACATGCGTTTAACAAAGAACATTAGGCATCCTATGCTGAAAGTAAGAATGATGAGTATGCTTTCCTAATTTATCTACAAAGTCCTTCAAAGTTGATGAGTAACCAGAAAAGCACACAAAAAAAAAAGTTTCGGTCACTGTTCAAAATGTGTTGTTGAAAAACTACACTACAAGAGACCAAAGTGCCATTTCCACAGCCATTACCTATTACAAATTACTCATATTAATACATGTTTATTTAAGGGTACATTCTAAAATTTGGACAAAACACACTCTTTCAAGAAATCACAATGTAGATCTGTAATCAATATATATGATAATCTGCATCATAACACCACAACATTCACTGCTGTTCAAAGGTTTGTGGTCAGTAAACTTTTTATTTTGGAAAGAAATCATTGATCTCTAAAGATTTTACACTGTTACAAATATTTTCTGTCTAATAAATGGTATTCTTTTGAACTTTTTTTATTCATCAGTGAATAAAAACAAAGTAGCACAACTGTTTTCAAAATGATGCTGAAAATCCAGTCTTTCCATTACAGGAATGAACTGCATGTTAAAATACATAAAACAGAAAACAATCGTTTCACATTTTAATGGTATTTCATGATATTGCTAAACTGTATTTTTAAACAAATAAATTCAACCTTGTTAAGCTTACGAGAAAGCAATAAGAATTGACTCTAAACGGTAGTGTAAACACAAATGTAAAGGTAAAGGGCCTATAAAATAAAATTATAGACTTTAATTACAGATTTCTATTACATAATTATGCAATTTGGGTTTAGTAAATAAACACTTATGATAAAACGTGATAAAATATATATTTAATTTTAATTAAATAAATTAAAGTGATTCATAATTTATGGTATTTATAATTAAAAAGCGCAACTTTGTGCATATAGTCATAAGACTGATACATAGCTCACATTCTTATGTCTGTGTACAACGTGGGAAAGTGTGGGAAAAGTGCACTCATTCTGTCCTGTTCTGCGCTTCAAATATTAAAGGTATATTACTCACAAATACTTTCTATGATTTTGAAAGACAATACTGGATAACCTGATTTCATCATTTGGTCTAAAAAGTTTGAAAACTACTGGATTAGACCACTGCAAGGGACTTTTGTTTTAAATATTAGCAAATCAGATGTTACCCGTCTAACTCAGTTTGCATAGGTTAAAGGAATAGTTCACCCAAAAATAAAATTTTGTCAACATTTACCCACCCTCGAGCAGTTCCAAACTTGTGTGAATTTCTTTGTTCTGCCGAACACAAAGCAAGATATTTTGTAGTTTGTAACCAGGCTGTTTTGAGTCACCATTGACTTCCATACTATTTTTTTTTTCCTACTATGGAATTCAAAAGGTGACTCAAAACAGCCTTTTTACTAACTTCCTTCAAAATATCTTCTTTTGTGTTGAAGGTACATGTATAGTATTCTCCCCAAACAGGATTATTTGCATGTTACTTCCTTGCAGAAGTAAAACTTTCTTGCGTTGGCCGGGAATCGAACCCGGGTCAACTGCTTGGAAGGCAGCTATGCTAACCACTATACCACCAACGCTCCCTGACTCCCTTCAGATCATGCTGACCAGACATAGCAGAAGAAATCCTGAGTCTCAGTTATTTTTAACTGGGTAACATAAGTAAAATATTAGAAGAGGAATATAAGTAAAGTAAGTAAACCTTTAGTATCAACAACATCTCTGAACGAATAATAAAAGCATTAAAACATTGGGAGCAACCTTTGTTAATGTTAGTCTACTCTCATTAAATATTCTTTACACAAAACGTTTTACTAAGCGTCACTTTGTAAATGTATACATAGTAAACATAAATATAACATTTTATCTGGCTTTACAACAGCTAATCTCAAGTATTTGATGTTTTTGTACACTACAAAGCTTGTTACATAGAAGTCTCTTGCTAACAATAATGTCTAGATTAGATAAACAGTCCTGAGGTAATCCTGTCCAACACGTAGCCCACAGAAAACTTACCTTGGTTATAAGAAGAGGTTCTCTGTGCTCCAGTCCACCTCTGAGGGTAAAACCCCACGGTGCTCCTCCAGAAAGGGTCACATCCACCACTGTCCATCCCTCAGCATTACCACGATGTTCCTGAAAACTCCCAGATCTCTCCGAACTGTAAAAGATCCTGTGATCTTCTTCAGCAAAACCAGAGTCTATAGGGTATTGGTTGATCGTTTCCATTTCATACACAACCTCAACCACAAATCTCCCAAAATAACAAACTTGTAGTATTTTGTGTTTACAAAAACTGTGTCCAAAAAACAAAAATTCTACATAGTCTTCCACATTACAAAGCAGCTGTTGATGCTAGTCCACATAAACGTCTCTTGGAGACTTGTTTTCTCCTCTGGACGAGGCGCTGTCCATCATTTAAGACCACTATTTAATAAGTGTAAATTTACAAAACAAACTTACAGACGTATATATGATTGTTTCGATTCTTGAAACAAAACGCGATGAGTCGAAATGTGTAGTTTTGTTTGTTTATGGTTTATCTAACTGTTAACCCCTTTCATTACGTTAGCATTAGCCAAAGGATTCAGTTTAAGTTTGTCTCGCCATCAAGTGTTTCCTGAATTAATAATAACAAACGTTCAGTGACTGGCTGTCGACAACGCAACTGCCCGGATTCGAGTCGTAAATCCGAATTACAGATTAACGTTAGTCATAAAGGTTTCGCTGTGTTCATACTGAAGGTTACGTTCGTCCAATCTTGTGTGAAGTGCGTGTGCCGGTAGAGCTAGTCAGCTAACCGCGAGTCGTACTCAATCAACAAGTGGATCAACGCCGCACTTTGCATCTTATCCCTCAGCCACATCCTAAGTTTTCCAACTGTTGTACGAACCGAAACAAATCCTCTTTTAGGTTTTTATCCCAACACAAAAAGTACTCGGAGAAGAGGTACAATGGCTGAAACGCTGGACGGCAGAAGGCTGATCTGTTGGATTACAGGAGGGGACAGCCTCTATAGTATCTACCTGTGCGAGCCTCATCAAAAATAATAATCAGAGAGCAGCAGCGACCTCTACTGGTCACTGTGTGTGGCAGCACTAAATGTAACCACTCGTGAATAAAAAAAGAATATGTGTTTAGACGTAATTTATTTATGGAAATAGTCAAAGAACAGTTTGCATTGAGGCTTTAGACCAAGTAATTCTGAAAGTGCTTATATTCTTAAGAAAATTAAAATAAAAGTTATTTTCAAAATATGGTAACGAATATCATACCACTTGATGTGTCACACTAAATAAATATTCAGGAAACGCTATAGGCTACAAAAAGCATCATTCTGTTAGCTAAAGTTTTATTTAATAATAAGAAATGGGTTAATTTGAACGTTTTGCACATTTGAAAACCATAAGTATATGTGTAATTTATTTAAATATATATATATATATATTTGGTTCAAAATAATCACACTATTTTTTGATCTGTGATGTGCTTTGGCATAATTTTGAACCATCTCAGAAATTAATCTTTTGTCACTTGAATAACATAAATCAAATATAGCAAATAGTATATTCTCACAAATCTTATGCAGTTTTATGTGGTCATAATAAAGCTCATGAATGTAACATGACATTGCTCCCAGAGGAGGCACTCATGGGTAGCTTTCTGTCCTGTTCATAATAGTTTCATAGTTCTGTGAAAACGAGCTCCCAGTGGACATTAGATTCACTTTGTTTTTCTTTTCTTCTTTGCCAGATGGTTCTTGTACAAGTACTGTCATGCTGAAGTAGCCTACTCTAGCCTAATTTTGAAAGCAAGATATGCCTCAGAAGTGTATTATGATAGGCATGCAGACTGCGCTGCCCACGTTCTTGGAAAAAAACAAAAAGCTTTGTGCTTGCTAAGGCCCATATACCTAATTTGGATCAATGCAGAGAAAAATTATCAGCTGTGCTGCTTGCAAAGCAATCCTAGAGTAAGACAATCCTCTGTTCCTGCCAGAGGGAACACACACTCTCTGTGTAGGCCTTCTGTTGTGCCTACATTATAAATCTAATATAGTCTATTGGCAGCTCAACCTACCAGTTAAAGTGCGCTGAGATGCTATTGTACAAATTCAGAATTCACAGTCAGATAAAAACATAAAAGGGTGGTTAATAAAGTGTTTACATTTTTAGTTAATTTCATATCACCTTTATTGAAACTCAATTAAAGCTCAGCATGTGTTTGTTGAATATGAACTAATAAAACTATAAAAACATACTGAATTGCCACATTAACAAAGCGAGCGATGAATAATACTAATACAGCACCAATATGACTCACCCATTTATTTCTTTTTGAAGATTATTAGGGATGATTGCTTAGTATAAACCTATTATATTTGACATATGTGGTTAATTAGCATGAATATTACACATGAATATTAATATCGCATATGAGAGACTTATGCATTTATGAAAACTGCCTAAGAAACTATCACCTTTTTTGGATTTATTTGTCATCTCTCAGAAGATCTCAGTTGGTCTAAGATCTAGACTAGCTATCAAGAACTTTTGTTTTTTACAGTACTGGGTAAGAAAAGCAAACAAGCAAGACTATCTACAGTAGTTTCATTGTCAATGACAGCTGAAAAGCAACAGAGCATTTACACACTCAGCAACAGGTCATTAGAGACCTCTAAACCAGTAGTTTTTCTCATCAGCTCTCCCCATGCCAGCATAAAAAAATAGTTCTGTAAATTACCTAAATTGCCACATGAATTACCACATGAACAATAAGGTATTATTAAATTAAGATTAGAAACTGCTTGTATAGCTATGCCACTGTAAATAAATCAGGTTGTACATACACACTGGAAGCTCCATTAGTATAGTGTGGAAGTGAGTGTGATTTTCAGGGAACACACAAACTGGTAAAATGTGTATCTTGAATGCCATTCAAGTTGTTTTGGATAAGCATCTGCCAATTCTTTAAATGTACTGACTTTAGCGATATTTACCAATCAGTTAGACAAAATTGAGATGGGTGGAAGGCTTAAAAACAACACTTTTATCAAAGACCTTTTACTCTCTTTTATGCTCACAGTATGGTGTCCATACTAATAAATATGTTCTGCAGACTTTTTAGTTACACTATAACAAACATCTCAATCACATGCTGTTCACACTAATTAGACTTCACATTAAAAGAGCAGTTCACCCAAAAATGAACATTTGCTGAGCATTTACTCACCCTCAGGCCATCCAAAATGTAAATGAGATTCTTCATCTGAAGAGATTTAAAGAAATGTAGCATTACATCCCTCGCTTAAATGGATCCTCTGCAGTGAATGGGTGCGGTCACAATGACAGCTGATAAAAACACCACAATAATCCATAATCCACACCACTCATGTCCAACAATTAACTCTTGTGAAAAGCTGCATGTTTTTAATAAACAAATCCATCCAGGTATTTTAACTTGATTTCTGCTAAAATAGTTTTCTATCTATAATATTGTTTTAACAATAAAAAAGTCATCTTATCTGAATCAAGAGAGAAATATGCACACAGATAAAGCACCATTTACAGGTGAAAACACTTTAAATACCCTGATGATGCATTAAATAACAGAACAAAATAAATTGTGGAATGTTGAACACTTACATCGTGAAGGGGGTGCATGGGGCTATTAGACTCTGATTATTAATGACAAAATAACTAATAAAATAATTATGTAATTCATACACTACATGGTTGAGTGCATGAGAACATATAATATAAGTGCATAGTGTATAGTTTGGGACGCAGCTATAGCTTTTTTTTTTACTTCAAAAAACATTAATTGGACTGTGATGTGAAGTACCTGTGGATCATTATGATGTTTGAAGTCTCATTCTGACTCATTCAGCAGTTTGAACTCTAATTCTGACGGCACCCATTCACTGCAGAGGAGCCTTGGTGAGTTATGTAATGGTAAATTTCTCCAAATCTGTTCCAATGAAGAAACAAACTTCATATAGAGTTTGGATGGACTGAGGGTTAGTAAAATTTCAGCAAATTTTTATTTACTGTTCATCAAAAGTATAAAGGTATTTTTATGATCTAATCTCAGTATACAGAACACAGACACACACATTTGCTGCAATGTCTAGAGTAGAAGCTCTAGAGATGATTTGTTGAGACACTGGAAGTGCTGAGGTGTGAGAATGCTGTCCTTTGCATGTACTGCCATAGAAACAACACAACCACACTTACTTACTTTTAATATATAGAAAAAATGTATTCAATTTTGATTTATTTCAAAGCTACTTACTGTATTTATTAACTTATTATTTTTTCATTTATATTTACCTCTAACATCCATAACAAGGAGAAATGCAAATTGGAGTAGAGAGAATGTACAGCTGAATTTATTAAATATACATGCTCATAAAAACCCTAGGACCAAGGTACTGTATCTCCTGCATTCCATACTATTTAAAATGAATAACAATGTGCATTGCTCATGAAATATAAAATTCAAGCTGGTCTAAAGTCAAGGACAAAACACAGAATGAGCATGAACATTTTTTAAGAGTTTTTAGATTCATTCCTTCTGCACTGCACTTCTCAGAGATCAGGCTGTTGCTAAGCAACTGTAAAATAAAGCAGAATCCTCTTAAGTCAGATAACCTCCTAACAATTGCTGTACAGTACATACACATCAGTGTTCCATGTGTATTTCTCTCAGCTGATGCTTACTGTAATATGGAGAAAGTGAATGTAACTGAAGTCTACTTAACGAACACCATTCAAACTCTCAAATATAAGTCAATCGCTTTTTGCCCTGTGGATAAAATCCAACAATGGCTTGAAATATAATATTTGGTTGTGAAAAAACTAGCAGCTTCACTTGTGGTTTAGTCTTTGTGCTCATATGCGAGTTTTACTATTTATTTAAGCAGGCTGCATCTGAATGAATGCAAGCTTGTGGCATCATTTTGATCAAACATATGCTGCTTATGACATGTACAGTCATTTAAAAGGCTTTTTATGACTCATTGCATAACATCACATAACACTGAACTTCATTTTCATGAACTAGAAACAATTAGATATTTGTAGATCCCCACTGTCACTTTATGTCATGCAAAACAACTTCCAATAGCTCAGTCTAAACTATAATACACTGTAGACTGTATTCACTGTATTGCATTATTTGTGATGGAAAAGAAATACATTATTATTGCTCACTGAAAAGGAAAGTGAATTTAGCTCACTGGTGTATTTTGTGCATGATCTATAGTTGCCATGGTAATGATGGCTGAGTACAGTATAATGAATATCACAGAGCGTTAAAGTCTAGTGTTCTCACTGCTCAACATTTCTTATTTTCACACGCAAATAGGGCAAGCGATAAAATGACAAATACTTATGAATTTGAGGAGTGTTGGATTTCAAATCAACACAACAGCTGATTGGCAAGCTTCTCTCACATTTACACAGCATTTGGCAAATGTTTAGCCAAAGCATTTGATATGCACTTCATCAGTTCATGCATTCCCTGAGAATAAAACCCACAACCCTGCCATTGCTGTTATTTACTACTGTTTAAACTCACTCCACGACTGGCTAATCTGCTTTTTGTGGTTACTGAAAGGTTTTGCCAAAATTTTGTTCAGATTTTGCCATTTGAACTAGGCTAGGAGTTCACACGTGCTAATAACTATTCTTTAGACATTTTCTGCTTATTCTATTATTTCTACTAATTTACCACTTTTGTCTGAATCTAAGTTTTCTTATTTAGTGAAATGTTAAACGCCATGGCTGCTTTAGTAATTAAAGGACCGTGTTTTAAAAAGCTAGATATTTGCATAATATCTGTGTATTAGTCTACATAAATCTAGATTCTAGATTTTACATAAAACTGTGTTATGAAGGTGCGTGAGACCCTCAATGAGCTCGCTGCAAACTCACGTGGCCTGTAAACACATGCGCGAGCAGGAGGCGCTATGACATGAATAATGTGGCGGAGAGCATAATTTATGATTTGAGACATAATGCAACTTCATAACCAATCCTCGCACTCAGGAGTGAAGCGTAGGTGAACTTGTTTGACTGACGTCGCGGGAGTCCGTCCGCAGACCACCGTATGCACGCGCGCAGCCATTGCACTGAACCGCACCGACGATGCAGAGAGGATGGAGACGATCTACAAGGAGGCACGATGGTTAATAACATAGAGAATTCTGTCGTTTTTTATTAAAAACGTCATCTACTGTTATTTCCACTGGATTTTTTTGGAAGCGAGGGAACCCAGATCCGTTGTTTTTTTTTCTTTTTTGGAAAACGTCTTTTTCTAACCTCGTTCATTCGGTCCCAAAATGAGCAAACTGCTCCATGCGGTACGTACGAATCGACTGCATGTTTAACATGTTTGTTTTGCTCTTTAAAGAACTCGTTTCACTGTAGTATCAGCGTTTGAATGTTCATGCATCTGCACTGAGACGCAGCTGGCTGAAATGAAAGTACGCCTACTCAAAGTCAGCAGCAGAGCTTTGCGCATGTTGCGGGTATCATGTCTCAAATGTTCAGAAACACCTCTGACTGAGTATTGACCTCTCTGTCCCAAAGGAGTTCAGGTGCATAACGGGTTCTTGCTAAGTAGCACGAGTTAACATTGCTGTTCGCAATCTCTCCGGTCATTTCTTGCGTCATTTATTATGAATTTTGTTCATAATGTGTTCAGGTTCAAGTTCAGGTTGGCGCGGTTGCTTATAAGGTTTACTTGAGTTTACCGCTTTAAATGTGTATGCTTAGATTCTATTACCCCCAAAAGAGCTGCAGTTCAACTTTTGAGCAACAAATAGGCTTCACTGTAACGTCATTCAGTCACTTGTCAGAAATGTGTAACAGGGTGAATACAGGTAGAGTGGGACACTTGAAGATAATTTGTCTTTTGTCTGTTTTTAAAATAAACAGTAAATCAAAATGGCTGCATTAATGTCAAACCATTTTAGTTTATGGTGCACTGATTTCATTGGGGTTTTTGGATGCATATTCACTTTAAACATTTAACAGAATAGTAGACTGCGTATGTATTTTGCATCTTTTTAAATGTATAAGAGAGCTTAAAGATTTTCAGTGTATTCGTAAGACAGAATATGAGTCTATACAGAACATTTTGTGACATGTTATACACTTTATGTGGGTTTAGAGGTTTATTAGTAATAACAGCCTGCTTATTTTATTATGAAACAATTTTGGAAACTTCATGGGACCCTGATTGATTTGTGTTGTTAAATGTTGAAGCAAGAACATTTAGCTCGTGCACGCACTTACATTGTCCACATACATAGTTCAAAATGATAAAAAGGTAGTTTGAAAGATATGAAGTCAATGCCTTTGAGAGGCGCATTGCTCCCTCACAAGGTCACCAAATCCTTGGAATGCTTTCCTCCAGAAATCCATCTAAAACCATCTTGACTGGGCAACAGGCCAATGAGAGTCAGCGAAATTATCTGGGTCTCTCATGTTAGAAAGCGCAGAAAGAAAAAGAAAATATTGGTAATAACTTCCTTACCCGTTCAGAATCATGAGAACAATTTATAAACAAAAATCAATATATATATATATAAAACAGTTGGGTGAGTCACAATTATTCATTGCAATGAATTTATTCATTTTGATGTACATATGAGTCCATTTGAGGCTTTGTGTTTCAGAGTTTAGTATGACGATTTCAGGATTAATGATACATAAACAGACCTGGTTTGAAGGAAGCAGGGACTGGATCGCCTTGATAAAGCCAATCAGATTAAAGTAGGTCTTCTGTCAACTAGGTCACCCCGACCTACATAGCTTGTCCCATGGAAAATACTCAGCTTTTTTAATCATAATGTACCTATATCATGATAGAGCAAGGAGACACATTTATGAAAATCACAACATAGAAAATAATCAAAGAGATGCCGATTACCAATACAGATCTATGTATATAGTGCACACTGGTATAGTGAAAAAGTAATATTTCAGTGAAAATAACTCATGCCTTTGTTTAGTCTGAGATATTTATCACTAAATTCAGTTTGCATATATAGTTCTGAGACATGGCTGACCTGCTAAAGTAGGTTTGATGATAATATTCAGTTTCACAATCATTCAGATGGTACACTGATAAGGTGAATGCCATCCACTGTAATTACCACAGTGATATATTTTACAACAGCAAGTTCCATTTAACTTTATAGTCACAAAAATACACAAAACTACATGCAGTTGCTTTAATCAAATTATTATTGCATGAAGTTGTTACTGGACTATTCAATTTTTTAATTCTGTTTCATCATGACAGTATGCTACTGCTCTTCAAGCATTTGTAAGTATTTGGATTCACATTTTGTTTTTGGATTTCTCTCAAAGTTGCTGGATTACATCATGCCATGTGTTACTCTTTTAAGTTTTTACTCTCCATCTCCCTCTTATACACACATTTTCTCGCTCTCAATAGTGGTGTGGAGAATAGAGGCAGCCAGAGCTGGCACTTTAATTCCATGGTGCTTTTTCCTCTTCATATCTGTCAGCGGGTCGCTGCATAATTAGCTGCAGATATCTGCACAGGTTTCCATGGTGCAGCATCATCTCTGTGTGAAAGGCCTGCCTACACATAAACACTCTCTCACACACATACACAGCAGAATGCTGAAGGTTTAGCACTTTATTATAATTATCGCCTATTATTGCAGATCTGGAACACCCTTACTCACTATGTGACTTCACAACTAGGAGCAAAGCAATGCATCTGCTGTCTTCTCGGTGGACATAACGGTTCTTTGTTGAAGTGTTTGTTGAAGTGTTACTTTCCCATCTGTTGTGTGTTGTGCTGTGGTTTGCCAGTCATGGAAACACCCACAAGTTTTCACCTTTTGAATCATCGCTGTAGGTAAGAATGTCTGCGTGATGCATCATTTTTCAGCGCTTGCAGTGTAATCGCTGTTCCTCGATGACTTGCGGTTTGCATCCTACTTAGGTTTACCTCAGGAACATCACGCTGAGGTTATGAAGAAGCGATATTTGCTCTTTCTGATTCTCTTTCTGTATGTCTGTCTGTCTGTCATGATTTTCTGTACGCTGGCAGAAAAGACAGTTTTTCGGCTTTTCAGCCTACAGACAAGGTTTGGTTTCAGTGTTGTGTGGGCGTCTGCAGTGTAAGAGCTTACTCTGCGGAGAGAGAGAGCCAGAGAGCGGGGGCTTCCAGTTGTGCTCTACTGCAATGGCAGGCTGAGAGCGGCCCCTGCTGTGTGTGAGGAGGGTGACTGATAGCTGAGGGAGATTTCTGAAGAGCTGAGTAAAAGTTATTCAGCGTGCTTATCCACTCAATCAATCATTCACTTTTCCACCTGCAGCAAGGGCATTGGCTGTATGCTATTGAACTGGTGGCATGTGAGGGGTTTCTGAAATGAGGAGGCAAAGTCCCTTTTCTGTTCAGTTCTATTTGAAGCTTATAGTTTATGGCTTAAGACGTAGAACTTTATCTTATACCTTACACTTGAGATGCACAACCAATACTATTTATGAATATAAAATAAATGGTAACACTTTAATGTATTAACTAACACGAACAAACAACGAACAATGCATTTATTACACTATTTATTATTTTTTTGTTAATGTTAGTTACACAGTTATTCTTTGCTTATTCATGTTAGTTTACAGTGCATTAACTAATGTTAACAAACACAACTTGTGATTTTAATAATGCATTAGTGAATGCTGAAATTAACAGTGAGATTAATAAACGCTGTTTCATGTTTACTAAAGTTGTTAACCAATGTTTTTTTATTTCAATATGCAGTATTTTAGTTGCGCAGATTAATATTTTTCACAACTGATCCATTGTTTTTCAGGATTCACTGATGACAAGAGTTCAAAAGAACAGAATCACAAAGTTTACTGAAGACTTGGTCTATAAATCTATTTCTTAAAAAAATAAATAAATACCGCATCGGTAGCATACATTTATATTAATAAAATTTATAGTAACATATTATTTATATAAAATAGTTGAGCACTTCCACCTCTATTCATGACTTTTTGCCTTCGTTTGCACGTGATGTTGTGCTTGTGGTCTCTTTTTGCAAGAGTTTATGAAATTCACAATATTGTAGGGTGTCCCATTTGTCATTTTAAATAAGAAGGGTTTTCACAAGTGCCCCTTATGTGCCCTTGGCCTTTTTGCCTTTGAGAATTGTTTTGAGGAGACATTGCCTCTTTTTCTCTCTGAGATAATGCACAACTGTACCTCTGTGCATACAGTTTGTGTTTTGTGTTTGTTTACTTTGGCCACTTAAAGCAAAATACTGCAAATAATATGATATCGATATAAATAACTGGGTAATTGGTAGGTTTATGTTGATATATGGTTATGAACAGTTCATATGTTTTATATTCTATGTACTTGTTTTGTAAAGGTTACACAGTTACCATTAGGTATTAGGTTTTCGAATGTAAATGCATAATATATGTGATGCTATTGAAGATTGTCATAGTGAGGGTGGTCTCACTGAAAATGCATTTACTGGACACAAAGGGACTAATTGTGTATTTGCGTCAAGCTTGAGTAGACTGCATCAGGGCAAAGCAACCCACCATCTCCTAATTCACAGCTTCTTATTAAAATAGTCTAGAGGCAGGCTGACCGTGGGAGGAGAGAAGAGATTGGCGGGTTGACGTGATTGGAATAAACCGTGAGCCCTGACCAGAACCCCCCCAAAAACCCACTTTATTTCTTTGTCACTTTGTCTTATTCTTCATTTGTATTCCGATTGAAATGCACATCTTCTCTCACACAACTGCTGACACGACATGACCTGTGAAGATTCACACATCAGCAGGACGGATCACATGTTACTCAAATATTCATGGATCTTTTTAAAATTCACAAGCTCTTTGCTTTGATTTTTCAACGCAGAAGTGAAGGTCACAAGACTGTAAATCCACATCAAATGTGGCATTTAGGATGGCATCACAGTTATCTAATATTAATGTTAATAATAAATAATGAGCTTTACTAAAGTTGCTCCACTTCTTCTCAATGAGATTTATAAAGTGCATACCTTTTCAGGAAATATTTAGGTTGAGCTAGCTGATAAAATGCCCTTTTGAAAATATTATGCAGTAGTTTGCACTCAAGAACTTGCATTTTTGAAATTTTGGGGAGTGTCGTTTTATAATTAATTTTTTAATTAACATTAACATTTTCATTTTGTTTTTTTGTTTTTTTACTTTACTTCTGGAATGGTACTCTGCAGGTGATGAGCAGAGCTGGTTTCCTTCAAACATGATGCTTAGAACTGAGGTTCATCAAACCAGAGAATGCTTTTTGCAAATTCCAAGTGTGTTTTCATGTGTATTAACTGAGAAGAGGATCAAGTCTTGCCACACAGCCAAAAAGCCCAAATTGATAAAGTGTTGCAGTGATGTTTGTCCTTCTGTAGACTTCTTCTATCTCCACATATGGTCATGGAGCTCAACTAGAGTGACCATCAGGTTCTTGGTCACCACTCTAACCAAAGCCCTTATCCATCAGTTGCTCAGTTTTGCCAGGAGGCTAGACCTAGGAAGAGTCCTGGTTGTTTCAAACTTCTTCCATTAAGGTTAACAGAGACTACATCCTTCTGTGACCCTTCAACGAAGCAGAAGTTTTTTCTGAACTCTTCCACAGATGTGGTTTGGCGCAAACCTGTTTCTCAGCTCCTCAGGCAGTTTATTTTGACCTCAGTGCATGGATTTTGCTCTGATATGCATTATTAGCTGTTAGACCTTTTATTAAAACGTGTGCCCTTCTAAATCATACCCATTCAATTGTATTTGCCACAGGCTCACTTCAGCGTAGTATATCTACAAGCAATATGACAAGCAAATTTCAACTGTCCCATAAGGGTATGAATACTTATGCAATGGAATCATTTTAGCTTTTTATCTTTAATAAATTTGCAAAGATGTTAAAAACCAGTTTTTTTTCCTGTACAGTTATAATGTATGAAGTGTAGACAGATGTGGAAAAAAAGTAATTTAAAGCAGTTTAATATAAGGCAGCAAAATAACAAAATGTGGAAAAAATGAAGGGGTATGAATACTTTCGCAAGGTACTGTATATACAATTGTTTTTAGCAGCAAGTAATCAGATTTCTTGGCAGATACATCTTATGTTTCCCAACAGTACATTTCATTGGTGAGCATATTTTCAAAGCTGTGACCAGTTACAAAGCCTATCAGTAACATCAAGACATCCAGGGGCAGAAACACCAAGCAATCAACAGTAGCAATAAAACTGCTGTCATTGTGAACGGGACTTAAGAATATTGTAATAGCCAGCTGGTATATTGTTTTTGTGACCATGCTGAAATTAGGTTGATCTATTATGGTCCTATAAGGCAGACACACACCATCCTGTGTTGGCTAAACTCTCAGAGCCACTGAATAAACTGGGCCACTTACTCTGACACTTTAGTGCTGGTCATGCAGTGCCACAAGTTCAGCCTCTGCCCAGGTGGTGGAAATGTGTAATCATTTTTAGTTGGCTTTTTTTGTATGTTTGGAAAGACATTATTTTGTGCTTATTTCCCTCTATTTGATTGCCAACTATTTGACTGCCCACTGCTCAATCACGTAATATTACAGGTAATGGCTATCTTCTGTGTTGAGATATTCATCTGAATTTATTTTACAATTTAGTGTGGGTTCCATGGTGCAGTGTAAAATATGTTTAATTTTTACAGAAAAATACTGTGAAAATGTTACAGTAAAAAACTGTTAAAAGGTTAACTTACCTTACTCTATAGGTTGAAAAACTGTAAATGTGACCTCAAAAAAACAGTCATAAGTCAGTTTCAAATGGGAAATAAATAAGCTTTCCATTGATGTATGGTGTTAAGATTGGACAATACTTGACCGAGATACAGCTATTTGAAAATCTGGAATCTGGAAAAAACATCTAAATTCTATTTAAAAGTTGTCCAAATAGCCATTCATATTACTAATAAAAAATTAAGTTTTAATATATTTACTCTAGGAATTAAAAAAATATCTTCACGACACATGATCTTTAATATCAATAATTTTGACCCATACAATGTATTTTTGGCTATTGCTACAAATATATCCCAGCGACTTAAGACTGGTTTTGTGGTCTGGTTTTGGGTCACAAATGGTTTAACATCATATTGTATGTAATTTTACTGTACAATACTGTCACACTTCTGGGTTTTGCAAGAAAAAAATATGAAGTTCTAAAATATTTTGGTACCAATGTGCCATGCCGTAATTTCTAACTACATTGTCACCATGTTTTTTTTTTTAATGGTGAATTTTGGCATTTTGCAACTGCTGTAAACATAACTGGATATTTTTTACTGTATAGAGAGCTTTTGAAAGTCCATGAGAGTGGGTAAGAGAGGATTTTTAACTTTTGGGCAAAATATCACTTTAAATGATGAGAGATGGGTGTTTGTGAGAACTGAATGAATCTGACAATATCCTGCCCTTGGTTGAGCACGTGTACTTTGTGTCCTTGTGTTGTTTTGCTTTTTCCTGCTGTTTTTCCCACTGATTGTCTGGTCAGTGGTGAAGGTTGACAGTTGGTTACAGTGCAGATAGAACTAGAGAATGCTTACAGAGTATACCTTTTATACTAATACACAAATAGTTTGACAGATGCCTAACTGGGGAATAGTGTAGTATGGAACGGATTTCAAATGCATTTGGATTTGGTTTTACAATCTTACGGTTCCTTTAAATGCCATTTTATAATATGCCCTAAAAACAGAACACAAAAAAATCTTACTGGCAGTATTTTTTTTTTTTTTACAAAAAAATATTTTCTCTTTTCTTTTGTTCTAGGAGCTTGAGGATCCTCTAAATTGGTATTTTTTTCTTGATTGGTCCCTATTCTGCTACAGGGCAAATAAGGAATTACTGCTAAACCTAAAAAATGTCCAAATAAGCTGAAGTTCAAGCGAATGAGAATGAGAAACTGGGGCAAAACATAATGTACTGGACCCATATTCTAAGTGATCTCTTGCTACAGTATCTTTTTTGAGCAGATTTGCTTTAGTTTAGTCACACATTACATGGCAGAAGCATTTCTGGAAATAATTTTTCTATTCACATTTTCCATTTTAATAATATAGAGGAACATAGAAGAATGTACGCCTGGAGTGAAGTGTATCAATCTGTCTCTGTGCAGCAGATGGAGCCATGGCTGCATTTTGAAGCGTTTCAATCAGATATGTGATGCTATTTAGAAGCCAAAGCAAGCTATTTATATAATCTGAATTCAAATGACACGTTTGAAGAACAATATTGAACAATATTGTTTTGGATCTCATCACATCGCATTATATGGAGAAGGGTCTTGAAAATATCTTCTTTCATGCTACTCAGAAGAAGAAACAAAGCCATACAGGTTTATATTGACATAAAGGTGATTAAATAATAAGATAATTTTTTTTTATTTTTGGAAGAACTATCGCTGGTTTTGAAGATATTTTTATTAATATAGCTATACATACTTCGTTATATTCCATTTGATACAGGCTCTGGCTTATAGAGTAGTCTTTAAGCATGGAAATAGAAAGTGCTTGATGGTTTGAAGTCAAAAGTAATCCACTTTTGAAATGCACTGATATTGTTGACAGTGGCTATGAAGTACAGTCGAAATAGCAAGTCGTATCTAGAAGATTAGTAAGCACTAAGTATGTTTGCTTTAGTGTCTCGTTACCATTTCCACGACGCACACGCTGTAGTCAACAGTACATGATAAAATGACAGAACTTAATTCATATCCTCTGTCTTGCACTTTCTCCTCCGTAGCCTGCAGTTTCCATGGCAACTCTGTGTAGCATGAGCGCTTGTCAGCCCACTCAGGCAGGCTTCGCTGTGTGAAGTCACAAATAAAACATTCTCTCTGTTCATCTCACCATCCCCACTGCAGTACAAACCCAAGCACTTCCTCCTGACTATACCAGTTCTAGTGATTCTCACAGGAATCATACCAGTCCACTCAATTTGTCCTCCTTTGTGGAACAGTGGAAGAGTTGCAAATCGCTCTGTGATAATGTCAAGCCTGGCAGGGCTTAAATCTGCCATCATGCACAGTAGATCATGTGTACATGTAAATGCAGAAGCAAGATAAGTTGCTGGCAAGGTATATTTCATGTCAGGCATGTGTACAGTACCTTTTATACTATGAAGACTCAAAACTTTCAAAGGGGGACTGTCATGCTGTCTTCTATTTCATACGCAGGAACTTCATAGTCTCTTTTCCAGAAATGAAACACAATTAATACAAGATTGCTCCATTATTTGATCTCTTTAAGATTATTGTGCTGTTGCTTTGATATTTGCATATTCTGTGCCTTAGTAGCTAGTAGATTAGCAGTTATTTATATTGTGGTACAATTTAAGGCCTTATTAAAAAATAAATAAATAAAAATATATCGCTACAGTGACCCCCAATCTTTTGTTTATGTTAAACACTGTGGTATGAAATGTTCACAAGTTCAAATTTGTTACACTGTTAATTTAAGTTTAAATTTGTTATAGTTTTTTTTTGTTTGTTTTTTTTCATATAAGGTTGATCTTTTCATTGTTATTATAATATTTCTACACATATATTTCAAGCTTCGGCAATATTGTATCTTTGCAGTCATGCCAATAAAGCAATTTTGAATATATATATATATATATATATACATATATATTTAGAAAATAGACAACACAGTGTGTATCTATGTACTGTATTCTTTAAGAGATATAAATATAAGATTCTGTGATCTTTCTTTCATCTGTAGATATTTTCATGTAGGTCTTTTGCATTGTAATGAAATTCATAGCAACCAATTTAATAAATAATAAAAATGCACCATAAGAGTGTTCCATACGACATTTGCACTATATTAATAGTCTTTTACAGCCATGAAGTAGATCATAGTGAAAAACTACAAATACATTTACATATTTATGTCCTTAATAAAAAATACCCTGCAGTTGAACGTTTGGCATACAAAACTGGTATACTAAATTGGAACAACTAATTTTGTGCTCAGTGCACTTTAATTGTGCAGAAGTATAATTACTATTTAATAAATGTAAGTATAATAAGTATATTTAATTGTGCTTAAGCGGAACTATAGCAAGAATACTTTAGGTACACTTTAAATATCTTGCATTTAAAGACCAGTATTATAGAAATGTGCTTTGTGCACAGGTAGGACTCCAAATAAAGTTTTAATTATAACTTTTATATCAGTAAGACTTGAATGATATGTCAGTAAATATGTTAATATATTTGAACAGAAATAAATGTATTTTAAATACGTGACCCTGGACCACTATAACCAGTCATAAGGGTTTTTTGAAATTAATATTTTTTACATCGTCTGAATAAATAAACTTTTTAAAAAAATACGTTTGTTATAGGATAATATTTGGCCAAGATACAACTTTTTGAAAATCTGGAATCTGAGGATGCAAAAATTTTTTAGAAAATTGCCTTTTAAAGTTGTCCAAATGAAGCGCTTAGCAATGCATATCACTAATTAAAATTTTTGATAGATTGACAGTAGGAAATGTACAAAATATCTTCATGGAACATGATTTTTGGCATAAAAGAAAACTCGAAAATTTTGACCCATACAATCTATTGCTGGTTATTGCTACAAATATACCTGTGCTACTTAAGGTTATAATTATATCAAGAAAAAAACAAATTTTAGTCACGGTTTATTCATAATCTTTGCCTCCATTGAGCTGATAGCCTTAAACCTGTTGCAGATGGAGTCAGTCAGTTTAACACGACTCATGAACAATGAATCTAAATAGTGACTGAATAATTTGGCATATGATTTGTGAACCTGATTCACAGCTTCATCGAAAAGAACCAGCTCAAAATTCACAGATTCACTGATCTTTTCTGTCCATACAATGAAATACAAGTTAAAGGGTTGCAAAACACTGTTTTTTTATTGGATGGACAATAGACAGACTTTTTATTTTTGGATGAACTAACCCTTTAACAAGTAAAAGTTTAAGACATTTGAGGACAAATATTATATTGTCTGGCTCACTGGGTTTGCAGCATTTTATGTGAATGACTACATGGTGCCTGACGGTACCTGCTGGGTCATTTCCCAGCCCTGGAGGATGTGATTTGTAGTTATAGTGTTTCATTCCGGCTGACGTTCATTTTGTCCTCTGCAACTGGACCTGAGGGAAAAACACAAATAAAAAACACAAGAAACACAAATGCCTATCAGTAAAAGAATTGGCTTTATGTTTTTTCATTATCTATTGTTATTGCCTGAAAGCTTGAATGTTTAAACAGGTTTTTCCTTAATTCAGAGTCCAATTTTTCACCATGTGCTGACAAAATGCAGGAGCAACAGAAATAACTGGGGCAGTCGTGGGGCAGTTGTGGCCTAATGAATAGAGAGTTGCACCTGTAACCCAAAGGTTGTGGGTTCAAGTCCCAGGTCTGGCAGGGATTGTAGGTGGGGGAAGTGAATAACTCTCCACCTTCAATACCACGACTGAGGCAAGACCCTTGAGCAAGGCACCGTTCCCCCAACTGCTCCCCAGGTGCTGCAGCACTGGCTGCCCACTGCTCTGGTTGTGTGCGGGTGTGTGTGGTTGTTTACTTCTCACTGCTGTGTGTGTGCACTTGGATGGGTTAAATGCAGAGCTCAAATTCCAAGTATGAGAAACCATACCTGGCCACATGTCACGTCTTTTGCTTTCCTTTCCTGACAAAGTAGGCCAGAGCAAGGCATTCTGGGATGCCAAGACACCCATTGGGTGCCATCAAGAGACTTTTGTCTAATATTACTCTCTTGCATGGCTGCCTGTTTTGGAGTCTTGTGACACTGAGGGTTTTACAGCATCTTACAATCTTCGATTCCTCTGGTTAATATCTAATTTGGACTAATGAGCTGTTTATTTTATGTTGAGTTTGGTTATAATTGTTAGCATATGTACATGTGGAATATCAAAGATAGTGAAAATTTAAAAAACTATTACGAATAGAAATAATTTTTAGGTGAATTAAGGGAACACGCCAAAATAAGCTCATTCTCCAACTCCCCTATTAAACCGTTGTTTTTACCATTTTTGAATCCATTCAGCCGATCTCCAGGTCTGGCAGTTAGCTGTAGCTTAGCATAGATCATTGAATTTGATCAGACCGTTAGCATCACGGAAAGAGAGTACAGTTCCTAGTTATATCAGCCTAAAAAAAAAATATTTTCAACTTTTCAAGTCATGTTTCAAGTTTTAAATAGGAAAAATATCCAAACTCTTTGGTCAGTTTTGAGCTTGATGCTTTTTTTTTTTTTTTTTAAAGTGGCATTACGGAGGATTCACTGAAAATCACTTATTATGCATTATACACCGTAAAAAGCATAGTGTATCGGTTCCGTTTAATATATACGCCTCGTCTTAAAACACAAAAATGCTACAGGCAGGTGCAGGGGATGAAACTCTTGCTCTGCGAGAGGCCATATGGGCTGTGTTAGTGCCTGGAGGTGCTCTCCTTCAAGTGACTCAGTGATCTCGTCTCCTCACGTGGCAACTCTACTTATCCTCAACTCTCCGCCGCAGGCCGTCAGCATTAGAGGCAGGAATGATTGTGTGTGCCCTGCTGTGCTTTATAATAAACATTCATGATGTGTTTTAGCATTTGTACTACCTCGCTAATGTGAAGCAATGTTGATGGTACGTCCCAGAAAGAGAGGACCTTGGGGACGATTGCTCCATTTTCCCCTTCCTTCTGTTTATTAATTTATCTGTTTTATTTGTGCCATGCCTGACCTGAGGACAGCTCAGCCATCTTTAAATGAGTGCAAGGTGCTTTGATGAACATTTGCTTTTGAAGGACGTACTTGCATTTAAAAGATTTCAGACTTTTCCTACTTTGTTCAAATCATGTCAGGTGGTGTTACTTCAACTTTTGACCATTAAATTCGCTTAAAAATAGGTTGTTTATTTTATTTGTCTGCTAATAGTAAACTATAAAATGTCAACTATCAACTATACGTACATTACAGGAGAATTCTGGAGGTTTTTTTCTCCTGAACTGTTGTGAAGAAATTAAAAACTAACACCACAAAAAATGTGCTACTTGAAATAAAAAAGTAACTGTACAGTAAATATACAGTAAAAGTAATTATATATAAAAACTTAAACTTATCTTATTTCAGATAGCTGGCAAAGAAAACATGATTTTAATTTAGTTTAAACAAAACTGAAATAAAAATAACAAACAAATGTATAGGCATATTAAAAAATAAAAATAAAATCACAGAAAAATGCTAAAAAATTAGAAGTTCATTAGAATTAAAATGTCTATAAATAAAGTCTATTAATAAATAATATTACAAATATTATAATAAAAATTAAATTCATTGTGTGATGAAAAAGGTGGTGGCAGAAATGATATTTTTAAGCGTTTTTAGAATAATATGGCAGACTAATTTGTTTGGATAATGTTATGTTATGTATTCTAAATTCATTTCATATTCAATTTTTTAATATTTGTTGTTTTGAAAAATTTTATTTTTAACATTTTCACCCTTTGATATAGCTACAATATTGTATATTTTCATATTTAAAACATTGTTTCAGTCATAGATGCATGGACTTTCATTGCATTACTTTTTCCATCACCTTTTATATACAAAGCAACTGTAATGAATATAGATCAAAATGAATTGAATGTTTCAAGTCCATGTATCTTTTCTATATGGAGAATGTCCTCATGATTGAACGGAGGTTGGATTTCACTTGGTATTCTGCTTCAGTCAGACGGTGCCGTGATGCTATACATCATCATTTGTAAGATGAATACTGGGCCCCATCTCCTCTGCCTCACTGGGACAATGACCTTAAACGTTTCGCTTCCATTAAACAGAGCGATTGAACCTGAGCTTGGCATGTTTAAATGCTGCTGTTTGCCACACTGTGCGAATTGCATTTATTTTTCCCAACATTGATCGCTGGCTGTGGACTCCCCTCAGGAGATGTGATTTAATTACACTCCGTCCTCTCTCTTGGTTAAGGCTTTTTCATCAGAATGCTCCTGCGTGCCGTGGGAATCTGTAAGCATGAGGTCATTGGCTTCACTTCCTGTTGAGCAGATCTGGACCTCAGGTGTCAGAAGCTAGTTGGGATTTGCCAAACGACACCAAGCGTACACCTGGAGCTGTGATTTGCTGTTATGATGACCATGTGATTGCCATTCCCGTTCAGTGAATTCCCATCCGTAATTTAATTATTCATTTGAGTTCTCAAAGGAGTAGTTTACCTAAAAATTTCAATTCAATATACAAAGATGCAAAATGGTGGCTTGGTAGGTTTTTAGTGCATTAATAGTCTTTTTTGTCTTTTTTGCCACTGTACTTCTATTAACAACCTGCATATTATTTAATTGTTAAACACACACAAAAAATAATTTTCTACGATTCTTCACTGCACTCTTTTCCACCTATCTTTTCATATTGTTAAATTGCAAACATGACAAAAAAAGAAAAGAAAAAGAAACCATAAAAGTCATCCGTGTGACTCATGCACTATATTTCAAGTCTTTTTAAGCCTTAAGTCATGATACATATTGATATTTTTCCCCTTCACTGAGCTGTTATCTCAACAAGTGTTGCAACTGAATCATATAGTCTCGAGAACCAGATAAATGAATGAAATTTATTCACTCAATTAAATCTGTCATGTGTCAAGTTCAACTCACAGACAAACTTCAAATTGTCAGAACAGTTGAAGCAGTAAAATTGTCAGCTTACTGGAGTAAAGATGATCAGTAAATAATGACCTACATTTAGTTTGTCTTTAAAACACTTCCATAATGCAAGAGTCACTTTTATGGTACTTTTTTGGTCTTTTGGAAAACTTGCAAAGACAAAATATTGTTTTTTGTGTCTAACATAAGAAAAAAGTCAAACAGGAAACACATGAGGGCGAGTAAATAATAACTTTTCATGATCAATTCCTTTAAATGATAAGTGAAATATTGCTACAATCATTCTACGACAGTACTACATTCTTCTAAATTTAACGTCTACACACTTTTTTCTCCCACCAAACATAAATAGTAGACGCTTTTGTGTTTTGTTTGTATTTTTGAGGGCATCTTTATAAATAGTTGCACCACCATAGCAGGGTGTTGCTGGCATCACTCACATAATCCCCTTTATCTTTGTGCTGAGGTTGGCAATGATTTTCCGCAACTCCATCTCTAATGCCTATGAGTCATGCTCCCTCATTTTGAAGGTATGTTTAGCTCCATTGACTAGTTTATATTGAGAAATGCTCAAGCCTTCTTTTCCTGTTATATCCATAGTTGTTTTGTTTTTTTTAGCTGTGCTCCCAGGGACCCAAAGCACATGGCTGGAGGAATGATATTGTAGAGTTCTAGAGGGATTTTGTGGTGTCCCTGAGTTGTGAAATTTGACTAGTGTTAACAATTGCATGTACTTCAAAAAGAACACGAAGCGTTGAGGAGAATTGAGATCGGTTTGTTCTCTGGCACTCAGTGAGTCATATCTGTTTAACACAACACCCCCTCTGCTTTCTGCTTTATGATTGCATGGACAGTACTTTGATTGGCTGCAGTTGAAATCATGTGTATTGAAGAGGCATAAATGCATTGTAAAAATTTTTTTGTTTTTGAAAAAGAATATATACTATTAGCAAAATATATATTGTTATAAAGTTTTGGGGTCGGTAAAAATATTTTATTTAATTATTTTTTCTTCACTAATATAAGTACTAAAGATAAGTATTAACATAAGCTTAATTATATGCATTTTTTTTTTTCATGAAAGGAACACATTTCTGGTTTGGTGTCAGTGAATGGGCTGGTACGTTTATGTAAAGTTGTAAAGCATATTTAATAGGAAAAATTTATTAAATGAACTGAATATGTATATTTCACTTGTATTAAAAACTCAAAAGTCAGATTTATTGTTATATACACATATATATATATATATATATATATATATATATATATATGTAACACATTGCAGGGAAAAACCTAGTTTCTTCAGAAAACGGCAGTGCAACTATATTTAACACATACAGCAAGTAATACAGTAAATTACAGACAATAAATATAACGTGTTAGAAGAAATGCACTGTTCCACACATGTATCCGCTCTGTTTTTATAGTGTTAGTGTTAGTATCTTTTTTGTAAGCTCCAGATATTAAATGTTTTAGGTGCACTCACTCATGCAGTTCCTTAGATGTGATTTACTGCTCATCATCTTGTATCTCTGAGAGCAGTCTTGCCCTGCAGCCATAAATCTGTTTACTTTAATAGTGAGCTGTTTTCACATGCTGATCTTAAAAGCTGTGCTGTTTGCCACCAAAAGTATGTTTGCAGCAGTGCTAAATCACATGGAAATTATATATTGTGATTTATCTCCTAAACACATTTAGAAAATAAATGGGCAGAGATAGATCTTGGATTTTGACCCATATTTTCCTCACACAAGTATCTTTCAGGTCACCATGATTTCAAAATGGGATCTGATGTGCAATCTAAAAATTGTTCACCCCAAAATGAAAATTCTGTCATCATTTATTTGCCTTCACTTACTCCTGTAAGAGTTTGTTTTCTCTGCTGAGCATAAACGAAGATTTTTTGAAGAATGTGTATAACCAAACAGTTGATGAACCCCACCAATTCGTATGTATTTTACGAGGTGGCTAAACCATACAACATAACTTGTACTATTTTGCATGATTTGACTAGACCCCAGTGACGGGCAGGTTTAGGGGCGGGGTTTGGTGTAAGTATTACAATTGTGCAAGTCGTAAAATTTGTACGATTTAGCAAAAATCATATGAATTTGTACAAGTGAGGTTGTACGAATTTGTACAAATTAGCCACCTCGAAAAATATGTATGAATTGCTGTGAGATTAGGCTGTAAGTTATTTAGGCGAACATATCCATTAAAGGAATAGTTCACCCAAAAATGAAAATTTCCCCATTTTTTACTCACCCCCAAGCCATCCTAGGTGTATATGACAGTTCGAGTTTTTTTTTTAAAATATATCCTGGCTCTTCCAGGCTTGATAATGCTGGTAGGTATTGGCTATTACTTTGAAGCTAAATTTTTGAATAACTCTGTGTTCGTCTGAAAGAAGAACATATACACCTAGGATGACTTGGGGGTGAGTAAATTATGGGGTCATTTTTTCTTTCTTTGAATTTTTGGATGAACTATTCCTTTAATATATATTTTTCAATCATATTGTGCATAATTCATCAGCTTTCATAATGTTTAATCCAAAATAAATAAATTGTTTAACTCTAAAATGGCTTCAGAGGCTACAATTGTGCCAGTTAACGTATGTAGCAAAATGCCAAGAGTGGCAAATTATTAAAATAAAAATTTTAAATAAAATTCAAGTGTAAAAAATCATTAAATCTGACCTACAGTAGGGGTTAACCAAGTTCCTATTCAATAAAATGTTTCCCTCTTCAATTTTTTTCCTTTATATGATGTTTCACTTTTAAAAACATTACATTAAATGTAAAATGGGTTACTCGTGTAAATAGAAACCCTTTAAAAGAGACGTTAAAACAAGTATTATGCCATAATAATATACAAGTTATACAGAATATGTGTTTATTGGGGTGTTTTCTACTTGCAGTGTAAAAGTAATATGCTGCAATGACTTTATTTTGACAGAAAGGGTATAAGAAGACAAAAAGACACATATTTCTTGCCTGACTCCTTTTTGCAAGTTAAGGTTGAAATGATTTGCTAAGAAGAATAACAATGCCTACTTTTCTCTGTTTTGCAGGTGTATCTGGAATACAAGAGGCAGCCTCTTTCGGTCAGTGCATCAGCACTGAGAGTGTAGCATGGGCAATATAACAGGATATGCCATCAGAGTCTAGTGGCTGGCAGGATTTGGACAGGAGGCTGAAGATGAGGAAAACATGAGTGTTTGCACACAAATGAACTGGGTGGCTGTCTATTCCCACCAGTGATAATCTACAGAAGTCCTGCCTGCTCTGGGAGTCTCTGCAGAGAGTGGCCAATACAATCTACAAAAGGTCATCCCATTTCTACTTCGGTAAGTGTGAAAAACGGCAGAATAAAAAAGCAATATATTGATAAAGACCCCGCTGGTGCTGTCTGCCTGTGCTTTTTCTTTTATAAATGTAATGCTCTTTGTTCTGTTTCAAATCAGTGTTTGGGTTTGTATGCTTAAAAAAGAATATGAATGAGGTTTGAAGGAAATAGTACATTAAAAGTGCTGTTGTAGAGCTGGTCTTTGTTCTGTGTCTGTTAATTTTGCCCTTCCTGTACAAGTTATGGCTTCGGTCATGACAATCCAAATGGCTCCATAATTTCCTGTGGTCATAGAGGTCTATTGAAAGGTTGAGTGGACTTTTGTAATGGGTTCACTAAGCTTTATTGCAGTCTGGATGGGAGACAAATAATGCCATCATTTAACTTCTGGCCTTTCTCTGCGATCGAGATTAGGAACAGCTGGACACAATTGTACAACAGTTTCGATTTGGGGGCTATAGACTATTGAGTTTTGTAGCTGAACTCCACTGAAAACCACAGATGGGGGAGGTTAGGAATGATTACACTCGAAGATTTTTTTATTTTTATTTTAATTGTATTTTTATTTATTTATTTGTTTTGTTAAGGCTGCTCTTATTGAAAAAGCGTGTGATTTTTGTAATAGAGATTAACATTACATTTAACTGCCTAAACATTCAGTTAATTAATTATAAATACTGCATTTAAAAAAAAATATATTCATAATTCTTTATTCTTTATAATATAATAAAAACAAATATATAAAAATAATAAAAAACTTATTTTAAAAATATTTTTTAATAAAAATTGTTTTTTTTAAAAGTCATAAAATATAAAAAAATTAATAACTTGCTCCACTTATTACTCCAAAACTATATCAGAGACACCAGGACACAATCCCTATCGTTAATGTTTAGTAATATCTAAAGTATTCTACTTTGTCCAATAATTTACACATAAATGAATAATATTCTATAATAAAATATCCTTTAATAAAAATATTATGTATCATACAATTATATAAAAAATATATGTATTTAAAAATCTGTGTTTTTTTCTAAATAAACCAAAAATGAAATACTGAAAATGAATATAAACTATTTAAAATGCTCCAAATGAATTTAGCCATCACAACTTTATAATGTAAAGATGGATACTCATTTGAAATTTGCTAAGGATTATATTTAACAGTGTTATTAAATTATTAGTTTTTTTAATTATTAACTTGAAGTGAGCTGTAAATTCTGGCAAAGTCATCTAAATGTAAGAATAGGGAAATAATTATATACAATAAAATATTCATTGATATTGTACCAAGAGCTTGTGCATCCCTAATCTTTTACCATTCCCATTAATTTAGGCAATGCTATCCATCAAACCCTGACTGCTTAGTAAAAATTCCTCAATGTATTTTTGTGGGTGCGTCACAGTCTACTCATATGGACCAAATTGGGTCTGAGTGATTTACACGAGTAAGTGTCACTGTGAGAGGCCTAATGAATGGCTTCAGGAACACTTCTCGCTCTCAGCTATTCAGCCAGGTGTTCTCATTAGCACCTTCTTCTCTGTTGGCTTTGGTGAAGAGAAGAATGATGTCAGGTTAGAATGAAATCATACTGAATTCACCATGCTTTCATTTTTGACACACATTCTCTTAAATCCTTCTGAGACTATAGTCTTAATGTTTTGTTGAGTCATGTACGCTCTGACAGACTATTCATTTTGCATTTGCATGCACGATCATACACCAATTATGCACTTTTAAGATTACAACAGTCTAAAATGCATTTTTTTTCACTGACTTTGCTTTGCTTACAAACACCATCATCCTGTCTTTTTTCAGAGTGTGCATGTTTTGTGCGTATTTGCATTTATGTTTTTTACGTTTTTAAGAGTTGAGGCTACATGTTACTAATGTGGTAGGTGTAGGGAGCCGATTATCTCCTCGTGTAGCCAGACACTCAGGAACTCTCACAATGCAAATGTCATAAAATCATAAAACAATAAACTCTCCTATCAGACCGGAAGATCCGGGAGGAAGACCATCTGCTCACCAGCCCTCTGACCCATACTCCCCCCTAAGCACAGGGGGCAGGTCACTACAGGAAGAGGCCAAAAACTCAAGTTGCCACAATCACATAAAATAGTTACTATATCTCCAGAATTCATGATCAGAAACTCCTCATGTTTGAATATCAATTTTGTAGACTCTGTGCGGTTGGAAATATGATCTCAGTCCCATATCAGCAGAACAAACCAAAAATAAAGATCTCAAGCCATAGAGAAATTCTGTTCTTCTGGTCTTTTACCACATGCTGTTCATCTACCCTAGGCCAAGATGGTTTTCAGGCCATCTCATGTCCCAGCAAAAGGTCCAGTGAAGTTTTTATTATGGATAGCTCAGAATATCATTCGTTTAAGCAAAGCTTTATTGATTTTTATTTCAGATGTTGACTGTTTATCTGGGGGAAAAAACAGGAGGGTAGAAGGTTTATCTCTACCAGATGGGGATTTCCTGGCTCTTGTCCTGTTGGCCATTGTACTGTAAAACTACATTATAGAAGATATAGAGTGTAGATTAATGGCGGTGTAACTGGGTGAAAGCAGTGAGTTTTAGAGGGAACAGCTCTCTGGAGATTGAAATCTGAAGAAAAATGTAATGCAGTCGGTCAAACTCCCACCCATCCAGTGAAATTTCACAGCGTAAGGTTAGGAGCTGTGTCACTATTGGCTGCACAATCAGTTACATCTTGCGTTAATGGTGATGCTGAAATTAATGTGATCTACTCCACATAGTATTTTGGCACAAATTCATATGGGATTTCGTAGAAGCTGGCCAAATTAGGTAGATCCCAACACAGACACTCTCACAGTCTCAACATTTCAAAAAAATATTTTTTAATCTACATTACATACTTTGTAAAAAGTATAAATGGTTTACCCCATACTGCAATGCGTTTTGTATGGTGTACTATTGGCTGCTGAAAACAGAAAAACCAACAATATTCAAGAGACATTCAGAAACCTATTGTAATTTTTTCCTATTCAGCCTAATTCATGTTGTTCAAATGATATGGTGTAGTGCCTGCTTTAAAAGAATAGTTGCACCAAAACATTCAAATTGTGCTTATACTCTCAGGTCATCCAAGATGTAGATGAATTTGTTTCTTTATCGCATCAATTAGCATCTTGTGAAGTGAAAAATTGACTGTTTTGTAATAAACTAATCCATCAAGACGTATTTAACTTTAAATTGTTGCTTCCGGCAAGCACCGTTTATAAGCTAACTAACAAATTCCAAGAGTTTTAAACCGATATGCAAATATGTTGGTGAATTTTAATTTAAGAGGAAAACAAAGCATGGACTTTTTAATTTGAGGAACTTTTATTATGGAGTATTATATTTTGGCCAGAATCAATGGTTTAAAGTTAAAATGTATTAATGGATTTGTTTTCTATACAAAGCTTTATTTTTCACAAGATATTAACTGATGGACTGATGGAATGTTGATTACTTTGTGGATCATACTGATGTTTTTATCAGCTGTTTGGACTCTCATTCTGATGGCACCCATTCACTGCAGAGGATTTGTTTTTAAAGCACATATTCTTCATGACTATATTTTACATCCCTAATTCTCAGTACCTAAACTTAACAACCTTACTAACTATTAATAATCAGCAAATTATGGGTTCGCTAATAATGTAAATAGGACCTTAAAATAAAGTGGGACCTATTTATGTTATATTTTTACACAAAATGTACCTGTGATGGTCAGGATCATCCTAATTGGTTATATACTGAGGTTGCAATTAAACTTCTACCCTGCTACAGTTGTAGACAATACATTAAGATCTCAGTTTTGGAATGAGAAAATTTCAGAAATTATATTATTAATAAAACAACCTGTATCTCTGCATGAATAACACAGACAGAGCTGTGGCTAAATGTGCTTTAGCTTTTATTTTTAGACTCCTTATGTGTGGGCCTAATTCTGTTGTCTGGAGTATTGCAGTGTGCTATGTATCAAATTATGCAATAATAATGAATTTATATACTTATTTTATACACTACTTATGAGAATGACAGCACCCTGCAAGCATTTAGCCTGCAGCTCATGTGGAATTTGCCCCCAGTTTATTTTATACACTCTAAAATTCATTAAAAAAAGCCAGAATAATTCTGTAAAATACAGCAAAAAAAAGTAAAAATATATACTAAACAAACTGTAAATTTTACTGTTTACTCTAATTTGCAAACATAAAATAAAATAATATTATATATATATATATATATATATATATTTAAATGTCTGAGATGTAATAAAAATAACATTTTAAAATGACTTTTTTACCATTTTATAATGTTTTACATTTTAATAAAACATTTTAAACTGTAAATCTAAGTAATGTTTTGTAATTTCAACATATACCATTATAATAACTTAAAGGTAACCAATTTCCAAGCATTTTTACAGTCTTCTTCTGTTAAAATTTCAATAATTTTTAAAGTGTGCTATCTAGTTCTTAATTGCTGTTAGGTTTCATTTGAAAACAGCTTTACAACATACTTGACTGAAACATTCACTTGAGGACCCTGACTTTGAACAAAACAATTTTAAAATCGGGGGAAACCGAAAACTTGAATGTGTATTGAAAGAAAACGCTTTCACGCTGAGGTCAACCTAATTACGTTCAGTCATATTTCCAAAATGACTGGTTTGAGGGCTGGCAAAGATGAAGATGCCGTTGAGTCATGCTAATAGATCAGACGAACAGATCTCCCTCCGTGGTCTTATGTAGATCAGTGGGACTTGTTGCCATGGCAACAACGGCAGATGGAGCATAGCTACACCTCAGCATCAGCGTGGATAGGAGAGAAAGCCTGGAGTCCCTGAAGAGGCAGTGTGGTAGGTGGTGTAACACTAGTTCCTGCAGTCGGCCCCCCTTCATCCTCTCAGACACCCACTCTCAAGACTCACCAGTCTCTGCGTCCGTTACTAAGGTCTCATGATCGCTCTTCTGCTGTTGAATGACACATTATTCTGATGTGTGCAGTTAGAGTCAAGTCAAAAGAGATTCATAAATAAAGGAAATTGCAGTCAGAATACGTAAAGCTTGCATTAACACACATGCATGTCGTGAATTGAGTTGCTCATTGCATCTCAGCTAATCTGTTGCAGGCATGTATTTTCTTATCATGGTAATTAAAAAAAATTGGAGGGCCATGCAATGCAATCACAGTAGGGTAATAAAAACAGTCTTGGGGCCATGCAATGAAATATTCTGTGCACAACTCAAGCTTTTGGAATGGCATAGATAAAAGAAAATGTGTTTTCAACATTGCATAATACTCATATCTACAGCTAGATGAGATTTGTACAGTTCAATCCTGTTCTCCTTCATAATGTTTCCATGACATTCCACTTGGATTGTCTCCATGACATCCCACAATGTTTCCATGGCACCATGAATACCTAAACCTGTCTGCCAGGTCCAGATATGTAAACCAGATTCATAAGTAATTATAGAAAAAATGTTTTAATGTACTTGAGCATTTCAATGTACAAGGGGTTAATTTTTTTAATTAGAAAAATGTCACTTGATTTGTATTTATTTTAGATTTAAACAAACAGATTTCAGCTTTGTGATTTTTTTGTTATAAAGTCACACTCTGAGTTTCAATCCAAGCTGTATTGTATTTAATTTGGTGTATCCATCACTTGTTTCTGATGTGATACTCTAAAATGTGTATTAAAAACAGGGTGATGGAAACTGTTTTAAAAACGTATAAATATAAATAGATTTTATGTGATTTATATTCCATTGTTTTACCATTTAGACTCAGACTTACATGTTTGTAGTGTGAAAATGATTTCCAAAAATATTTATGCAAATTGTGAATGACCCTCAGTGGCATCATTTCCACAATAACCAGTTATTTTGCCCCAGAAAGGTTTTATCAAAAGTTAAAGTAAAATATAAAAGGTAATTGATGACTTTTTTCCTCAAAAATCAAACTTTATCCCCCCCTCAGAAATCTGAGCTGTATCTTGCAGTTCTTTATTTGTTACTTCCACAAAATACTTAAAAAAAAAACTCATTTTATTAACGTCTCCCAGAACATCTCACAATTCTGCCTTTTTTTCTCAGAATTGGCAGTTAAAGATATAAAGTTAAAATTGTGAGAACTAAACAAAAAATTACCTTTTTTAAAAAAGAAAAAAAAATTTAATCCTGTGGCATAAACAAGCTTCCATTCAAAAAGTGCTCACACTATAACCACTAAAATCCCAAGTCTCTCTGTGTTTGATTGTCTCTTCTTCTGTATGATTACGTGAGAGTTAATTGAGAGTTTTCTCATCATCAGCACTCCTGGCTGAGGTTTCACACTTCCCTCTCTCTTGCTGAGGCTGGCACAATCTCAGGCCTGTGGCTCGCTTGTCGTCAAACCTTCATTATACCAGCATGGCAGCACATATCCAGTCTGTCACAACGAGGCGATCCCCTGTGCTTATCTGAGTGGATATAACATCGAGTTGAGGAAGTCAGGACCTGAGCAGTGTTGATTTTTCAATGTGTGTTTAGATGAGATAATAAATAATTAAAAAGAGCTGCATTTCATTTTAGTCAGCTGGCATCTCTGTAGGTTTTTACATTTTACAGAAAGAAGGATCAGCTGAATATAAACTCATTCAGAGCTTGTTCATTATTCTTATTCAAACTTATGAAGTTGAAATAGATTTTATCAACAAAGGACCATCCTTCTGTTGCGGAAAAGATAAAGCTCCCATGACGCCCCATGTTAAATATGGCTTGAGAGCTGATCCAAAGAAATAACTTAAATGATTTATTGCTTCTTGGTGCAACACGGCAATGGTCTTTGTAAAGCTGTAGATACTCTCTGTTGCAGAGAAAAGATGTTTGCTTATCATAACACTAAGCATATTACTATATGACACCAAATGTGCTGTGCTGCCTGTGGTAGGGGCAGCGAGTCAACACGTGACTTGTGACATATGAATGCATGTACACTTAAGTCTGCAAAAATAGGGCCTAATGTGCTGTGTTAATATGAAAGAGTGTTACCTGTATTTGGAATATTACATTGTGTTTTCGGGTTTAAGGAATTGCCTGTAAACGTGACAGATAAAGTCCTGGTGAAAACTTTTCAGCACTGATTTTTTAAAGGCTTGTAGTGTTTTTGCCTTCTGAAAATGGACATTTAATATAAAATATTGGATTAACATTAGATTATTTCCCTGCTAAACTAATAGCAGATGTGTCGTGGGCCATTATTGAACTAAATGGATTTCTAAAGTCATCTTGTGTTTGGTAAGACGTGTTTGTCTAAAATGCATTGGTAGAACTTTGGTAAAGCTTCCTAAGTTATTGACTTCTAACATTAAATATAAGGGTGTTACACAATTTTAAAATATCTTTTCTTTTTCTTTTTTTTTTTAGAAAATATGCCTTGTAAAATCATGATTTTTTTTAATATTTAATTATTTATAAAGAAAAAAAATCCGTCTTTATGTAAAGCAAAGCTAACGTATGCAAAGTAAATGCTTAAAGTGCCCCATTGTGAATTTTTTTTTTTTTTTTTTACCTTTAATGCATGTAACACAGCTCCAAGTGAATGAAAACATTCTGCAAAGTTTTAAATCTGAAAGTGTCCGTGTATGAAGTTATTGTCTCTCAAAAGATAGAGTCGACTCTGAATCGCTAAAATAAATCATTTTTAAAACAAGTTCCAAGCCGTTTTATGTTGACATCAAAATGAAACATTAGCAAATTGTCCACCTACTTGTTTTTTCCCGCCTTGATCTGAATGAAAATGCAATTTCATTCTTTTGGAGCGTTAAAAGCTCACAAACACTGCTTTAAATGAAATCGATCAATCACCAGAGGGGTTTGCAAAAATGTATCATTAAAGAATCGTTTGTGAGTTGTTGAACAAATTAGGTAAAAATAAATGATTATTATAAAAAAAAACATTGACCACATGTCAGCCTGTTGTGTAGGACTACCAAGACCAAAATATAAACCTTTCAGAACCCATATAGGATCAACTTAAATGATGCTTTGTGCCACAATTCTGTGCAGATGAGTGACTTGAATAATTAGGCCTACTTGAGTCATTCATGACTGAAATAAGTCTTAATTTTTTCTATTAAAAGCTTATACAAATCCTCTAAAACACTCAAGAAAGATGGTTGTGACAACTTTTTGTTTATAATTTGTTCTAAAACACTGATTCATTCATGAATGAAACTCCACTACTGTGTGCAGCCTGTTTAAGCCACAGAATGTTATTTTATACTATATCTTGCTTAAAAGATTTAAAACATTAACATTATTTTAAAAAGCATAGAAATAATAATAAAAAAAAATCATGATTTATGACTTACTTTGTTTTTTCCTGGACATTTCAATGGTAGATTTCAAGTACATTTCAGTGGAGCCCACCAATTTAAATGTATTATTTAGATATTTTAGAGTTCATGTTCATTATTGCTTTATCCTTGTGCATGTTAAAAAAAGATAATTTTTTCTATTCTGGAAAATGTCCCTTCATTTTGATATCATTATTCATGCCTTTAAAAAGGCTTCTGTTACATCTTTAACTCTCATCTGAACAAATCAGATCAGATGTTTAGTTTGACAGGCAGTGGGTTTGAAAGGCTAATCCTATTGCCTGACTGGAATGAATTCTGCCTAATAATTAAACAATAACAAAGGAGAAGGGAAGACAGTGACTTGGAGCACCCCAGAGACAGTTCTTGGAATACTTTAAGCATAGATTTGCCAAACAGAATTGCCCTGCCAGGCAGACAAGTGATTAACCAGTCTGCCTCAGACAGCTGAGATTAGCAGAGATATGTGGTGTGCACAAAACATTTGTTTGCATTCAAATCCATTTGGCCCCATGAAGTTGTCCAATTCAGTTCCGTAAAGGTGAATTATATCGCTGTGTAACTCTTGCTTTGGGCCTCAGGATTCCATGTTATATTCATGCCATCTGTTACACAAGCTGATCTGACACAAATATGCATCTGTTCAACTAGTATGTTAACATTATCCCAGAAACTAGCCCCACCTGAAGGGACAATCACAATGTTAGCTTCAATGTGCATCTGTGTGCTGTGTCTTTAAAATAGAAAATAAAAGAGAAAAAAGGCCTAAAATATTAAGATGTGACAGATGATGATATCTTGCTGGAAAAGAGTTATTAGGCATTAATCTAGGAACACAACTACTATATAGACGGTGGGTCAATAAATTTGGAATAATTCAGATTTGTAATGCTTTTGAATTTTGTGCTCATAAGGCCACATTTATTTGACAAAAAAATACAGTAAAAAATAATATTGTGAAATGTTATTACAATTTAAGATAATTGTTTTCCATTTAAGTAGATATTTTTTATATTGAAAATAGAATTTACTTCTGTGTTGACAAAGCTTCAGTCTTTAGTGTCACATGATCTTTTAGAAATTCTGATTTGGTGCTCAATATTTCACATTATTATCCGTGTTGAAAACGTAGGAAGCATCCAGTTCAGCAGTGGAGAACTGATTCATATTTTTTCCCCATCTGTCATGTTTAATCAGTTTAATGCATCCTTTTTACTCTAAACATTTGAATGGTATTGTATTACAGTTATTGCAAAATTATTTAGCAGCACAATAAAGTTTTCAACATTTATAATAAAAAACGAATGTTTCTTGAGCACTAAATCAGAACGTTAGAATGATTTCTGAAGGATCGTGTGTCACTAGAATAATGGCTTCTGAAATTCACATTTACCATTGCAAGAAAAAATCACATTTTAAAATGCATTAAAACAGTTGCAATAATATTCCACAATCTTACTATTTTGTTTTGCTCAAATACATGACATATACAAATATGTTACACTGCATACTGTAATTTTGGTAAGTAGGTGCCTTTGTCTCTGTGGAAAATGTGCTTAGCTGACAAATGTTGGCGCCCTTTTTTATCATTGTTTTGCTCTCTTTGAAGGATCTGGACCTAGTTCTTAATCCTGTTGTCCTACACTTCCTCTTCAGGCACTTTATCCGTCTCCTCAGCTCTCACCCAGAAAGAATGGAGAGAAGGAGGTTGCTATGGCAACAGAGAGCCCACAGGGAAGCTAAGTACAAATAGTGTTGCAGGGATGAGATTCCTGCTTCAGATGAGGCACAGAATTGTGCTTCAAAGCTTTATATAGACAGTATAAACATTATCTTTCTTTTCAATAAAATAAGATATATAGTGTCTCCCGCTTGGCCATTGATGTATGATGCCATGCTGTCATCAAGCCTAAATAATGGAACATTAAGTTGCAACGTGCTGCAACTTAAGAAAACACATGCAAATAGAGAAAACACCAGCACATTAAGATAACATTTTTATCAAGTTGACAACACAAATAAGAAACGCGCTGCATATTGTGCGGACCACAGCGGAAATGTTTCAAGGGGACCCAAAAAAGTGACGGACCAGCTGCAATATGGGCCTGATGCACAAGATGGCACCGGTGAGCTCCGGCTCGCATTTACTGCAAGGGAACATTGCGTACGAAACTTGGCTAATTAATGTTTTTAAAATTAAATAGAGGATTTGGTATATCAAAGACAAGAGAAAACATCCTCCCTACATTATTGCGTACCTCTGTGTGAAAATTCATCAAGAT
>JAUCMR010021519.1:0-11202 GCA_032357425.1 Enteromius argenteus | reverse complement strand
AATATCAGGAGAAAAACACCTACAGCTGTGTGCTCAACAATCCCATCACAAACCAGACCACACATCTGGACATCAGTGAACTCTGTCACACATGTTCAGGTACAGAAACATTCACTGAATTCATTTGATTTTACATTTGAGTGTAAAGAAAAGACAAACAAATCATAAGAACTTAAGAGATTTAACCATCAATTACAGAATACAAATTAAAATGATCCAAAATTAAAATTGTTCTACTTGCTTTCTTATTTATTGACAATAAAACTGTGTTTATGTAATTCTTAAAGTCTGTCAAAAAGAAAAGCAAAAAAATTAAATTTTGTGCAAATAAAATTAAGTACTAAAAAAAAGTAAAATAAAAAGTTTATAACAAAACAAACATTTTTAGTGAAGACAGATCCATAATGTCCTAAAATGTTGTCTTTAAAAGTTATGTCTTGCTGAATAATAAATGAGCCAATATCTTCCCAGAGTTGTTCAGTCAGTTCTGACTAGTCCTGAATAAATGGAAGAAACAAATTCTGTGTGAAATTGGCAACATGAACATCTTGAATCTTCCTAAAATGTTTAACGCATTACATTTTTAACAGGAGTTCTGCAAATTACCAGTATCTGAAAAAGGAATAAATATTGAGACTTTTTGTTTTTGATCAGAAAGTGGTGATGGAATTATTTCTAGAAATGGTATTATTTAAATCTCTAGAGCCAGGTAACACATAGATATGAGACTGGTTGGAAAGAGAATAATCTCAACTAAGAACATCATTCAGTGAAGATTTGATTTATCAGGTGACACTAAAGACCACCTGCCAAAGCCATATTGAAATCTCCACCAGTTGTATTAACAATAGCACACATTAAATTTGAGATTTGTATTTCAAGGCTCATTTGAGTCAGAATCAGAGGATACTATATTCTCTTATTTTAAGGATGCAGACATCAGCAGAAGTACTTCCATAAATCTAAACCTCACTTCATTTGTTGTTGTTTTTTCCAGAAGTTCAGGTCAGTTGCTGTGATTCTGCTGAAGCTGTGATCCGATTGGTCGTCACTGCTCTGGTGGGCGTGGCTGCTGCAGCTGCTGCTGTTCTTCTGATCAATGACATCAGATCTACAAGATGCTAAAAGAAAACAGAACAGATTGAAGATATTGGGATACAGTGCCTTGCGAAAATATTCATACCCCTTCATTTTTTTCACATTTTATGTTGCTGCATTATGTTAAACTGATTTTTCAATCTACACTTCATACACCATAATTCATCAAAATACAGGTTTTTAACATATTTGCAAATTTATAAAAATAAAAAAATAAACAAAAAAATAAATAAAATTATTCCATTCCTTAAGTATTCATACCCTTAACTGGGACAGATGAAATTCAGCTCGGGAACATTCATATTGCTTGTAGATGTTACACATAGTGTGAAGAGAACCTGTGGCAAATTCAATTGAACAGGTATGATTTGGAAAGGCTCATATGTCTTAATAAAAGGTCTAAAGGCCCGTTCACACCAAGCCACTTCAAATTCTCGAGCTCATGAGAAGAAGTCAGATTCTCGTTGGCTGTCAATGTTTGTATCGTTCATCAGCTGAAAAAAAACATGGTTCTGTGTTTTAATTTTATTCATTTTATTTAGAAAACCCCTAAATATAGTTACTTACTTAATTCTACAACATTACATTATTTACAATTATTATTATTTTTTCTTAGAAAAACGTGTGTCCAAAAATCTGTTACCATCCCATATTTTCTCTCAGAACTGTGTAAGTTACAGGAAATGACGTCACTTTCACTCACTGATGAGATCTGAAGCACTGAAAAGTATCTGTGCTCTCTCTGAGAAAAGATTTTAATCTAAAAACTTCTTACACCAAGAGTTATTTTTAAAACGTCAACTCTATTACAACAATATCAAAAGGAAAACAGAATTTAGTGAATGTTTTGCAAATAACAATTTCAAGAGGATCGCTGGACGAATTAATCATGCATGGCTTGCATCTCATCATCTAATCATTTCCTCGTCAACTCGTACCCAATCAAATTCGTTTCTCCTCACTATAAATATCCCCGCTTTCCTTTCTTCCGCATCTTGCTTTCGTGCATCCCTCCTCCACGCTTTTCACGATTCACACCTTCCTCCGGGGGGGCAGATGGAGAGCCTAACGCCGAACTCTTGCCCGTGCTAGGGTTCAAACCATTAGGGTTCGGAGTCCGCCGTTCTCCCGGCTCGCTCCCCGGACAGCACGCCAAATTCGCTATTTTATTTTATTATTGAGGAAGCGTGAACTCTTCAATTACTGATCTCACATTGTGTTACTTAAAGCTCTTTAAAGTTTTCATTAGTGTCATGTGTTCTTAGCATTTATGCCAGCAAGTGGAGTTTTTGGAAAAAATAAAATAAAACTGTCTTTTTTCAGTTTCTCCTGTTGATCCAGTAGACAAAGTCAATTGTTACTTACTGCTGACACATCTGTAAAAGTATAAAAAAATAAGAAAATTACAATATATTAAAAACTAATAACGAAGATAAGTTTTTTAGTGAAAAAAAAAATGAAGTTTTGTTTTTGTAGGAACAATCCTGACTCGTAATGAAGACATCATTGCTCTGACATTTTACAAACAAAAAGCACAGATACTGGTGAAATAATTTAGAACTGTTATTACAGTTTTTCTCGATTGCTACAACACTATAACCAAGCTTTTAAACTAAAATTTCAAAACTGTAACGCTATTTTTCTAAAAGCACACCCATTTCCCTGAACTATAAACACTATTCCCTGCTTTGACACATGAGTCAGATTTGGTGAACTGTTACTGCAAAACTACACACAAATCCTTACATTTTTCAGTGCTTACACCATGAGCTCATTTAGAAAACACTAGCATTCAAAATTGTTCACTCAGTTCTGCACAGTTTGAGATCAATTAGCACACAATTGAGTCAAAATGTATCACACACCAATCACAACCTTTGATGGAGATAAAAGGACCAAAGTCAACTTACAGTGTTTCTCAGTGGCTTTGGTCAATTTCTCAGATCAGACATGAAATTCTCAGAACTACTTGTTCAACCTCCACATCATCTAGTCTCTTGTGCAGATCATAAAACATTTCTCATTCTTTTGAACAATTTGCCATTGCTCTGGTACAGTCATGCAGCTGATTATGTACACAATGACATCTAGTCATTACTGTAATACATTAAGTCATTACGGTAAAAACTAATTGGTTTATCTTACTGTCATAAACTGTCAACCAAATTTTCTACACATTTCTTTTCATATACAGTCTTTTTCAATCAACATCCCACATACAGTAATGTGTACATTTGTACTTTTGAAATGAATATATGGCATACATAAACAGCACAGTCTTCTGCATTTCAGTACAGTAACTGCCAAACTGATGCCATAGTTCATAGATCAGGTAGTACTAGCAGAGTGTCCTGTTATATTGACAACATAACTATGATCTAAAAAACCAATTATTTTTAGTAGCTTTGTTCATAATCATAAATTATCATCATAAGTAAATACATTGTTAAGCATGAATTAGTGATTTAAAGGAATTGCTATTTGCACATTGTAATTCACTCAGAATTTGAATAAAAGTTTTGCTTTATGTGCTGTTAACTGCTATATCCCCTGTACAAGCAGCAGAGTGACAGGATTCAAGCTATGCAGGCCAACAGATTTTTTATATATATATATATATATATATATATATTACACACACTTCTAAATAATTGTAATGACTAAAAAGTAATGACTATCTTGCAATTCTTTAATGTGGTAGTTTTGCAGCACTGTTTAGGGTAAGAGAACACATTTGTATTTATGTGTTCCTCAAGATGATGCAGAAGTACAATGAAAGTAACTGAAATAATTTCAGGATGTGTTCTATCATTTTAAATTATCAGAATGTTTCTATAACATAAAGGTTCTAAAAATATGGCTTCTTATACAAAAAAAAAAAAAAAAAAAAAAAAGAAAAAATTGGGTCAATTAGCCCTATGTTGGTCAGTGTTTAAGATGCACCATCTGAGTGTAAACGGATCTTATTGAATCTAATTCAACCCATATATGTCACTGAAACTAATACACGTTTTAGTCAAAAGATTCTTGCCATGGTATTTTCTTCAGTGCTGAACTGGACATTAGGGGCTTACAGGAGGAAAGATCTGTCTGATTATAATGTGATGAAACGCATCTTATGGTTAATATCAGAAAAGGATTTGGATATAAATGCATCACTTTTTAAAAAGTAAAGTAAATTAGAATTCAAAACCATGAATAGTTATTATAGTGTTTTTTATGACTGTCATTAGTACAATATACATTAAATGAATTTTCAAACATAGTTACTTTTTATTTTTTATTGATCTGTTAACCACATTCTCACATTTACATTGTTTGGAAAAGCCTGACATGAATCTTATTTTGAACTGTCAGCAAAGTGTGCAATATTTTTACAATACAATACAGTCTAATACTATACAATTTTGTTCAGAAATGACATGACGCTAATGTTTTGCATTAGGCTCAAAACGGCAACTACAAATAATAGCTGGAACTTTCAAAAAAAGAATACAGAAGGGAAAAGTAAAGAATACTAAAGGCACCTTTGCAAAAAATAAAAAAAACGAAGACTTCCGTGTGCGCACAAGAAACTTTTTGCAAGCTCACCAGTTACAGTTTCCGGTTGCGTAACTTCTTGTCTATTCTGTTTATTATTAGCATTTTATTTCATTCAGTTACCTTAGATTATATTCATGTCTGTACATTCTTCACTGAATTTCTTGTGTTTTCTGTGTGTAAACACTTAACAATGAAGTTCTTCTGACATTTAAAACGCATTTTGTTTTTTGATATGGCAATATAGCCTATTGTCCCACATAAAACTTTGTATTTTCAGTATTGTATATGGCCCATTCCTCCAGATTATGACTCTGTAAATCTCGCCACACATATTTAACAATAGTGTATTTTATAGCCTAAGTGAGATTGCGCCCTTGCAGAAAGGCGCTTCTTACGCAAATGTCAATCAGTGCAATCGTTTTGTTTTCACGGGTTTGAAAATCATATTTCACTGGTTTGGACTCATTTCATCGAGAACTCGATATGAATATTCACAAAGCTGGAATGCCGTGCTTTTAAAGAAAAAACAGCAGCTATTGCAAACCTAACTGAAGTAATATATATATATATATATATATATATAGCCTATTGCCATATCAAAATCCAAAATTTGAGCTTTTATACTGCAGCTACCAATTGCTTCTAGACCTCAAAATGCATTTTAAATGTCAGAATCAGAAAGAGCTCAATTATCAAGTGTGTTTACACACACAAAAATACAAGAAATTCAGTGGAGAATGCAAGATATGCATATTATTTAATAAAGTATAATGTAAATAAATGGACAATAAATGAAAAAAATAACTATATGGGGAAAAAAAATAGCCTGGATAAAATATAAATATGAACGCTGCAAATGTACAAAATATAGGGAAAATAGAAAGAATTATGAATGTGCTATTTTACAAATGAAAATTTGATAAGATTGCAGATGTAACATAACCAGAAACTAACTCGTGAGCTTACAAAAATGTTTCTCGTGCACACGCGAAAGTCTTCATTCCCCCCCCCCCCAAAGGTCAACCAAAAAAAAAAAAAAAAAACCCCTCACACAATTATAACCAGCATAAAATTGTTTTACATTATACTACAATTAATTGAAATTATGTAGTTTCACGAGTTCATACTTGCTGGTAATAACTTAAGGTAAGCAAAGCTTGTTTGGCGTGCTGACCAGGGAGAATACTCAGGGTTAGGAGGGCAGCCGAGCCCTAGGGCGAACAGCCCTAAGAGCTCGAGAGGGCTAAGGACGAACGGCCAGATCCTAACCCTGAGTGCTCCCCAAAATGCTGATGAGAGAACAGCCGCCAAAACAAGAGAGCTCCCCAAAAGGGGAAGAAATGAAGACCCCTCCCCACCTCCCTCCTGCTTGGAGGTCCTGGAAAGGAAAACAAACACAAAGCCATGGGTTAGACGAGAGGCCAATACTCGGGGAGATGAGACCAATGCTCGGGGATACAGTTTACCGATTAAATCTGGGAGATGGAGTGGACGGGGTTTCGGTCTGCTGTGGCTGGTGGCCGAGGGTTACTAGGTGATCTGCAGGAGAAAAGAGAGATTAGTATTTGGTAATAGAACATAGGGGTGAAGGTATGGTGTGTGATCGTTAGGTCTTAGGGGCTAAGGTTTGATGAGGATAGAATGGAGTGGGAACGGAGTAGGCTGGAGCATAGGGTGATGCGCTGGATGAGGGTATTTGTTGGGGTGGTTCGGTTGAAGTTAGAATGGGGCTTGGAGCGGTGGGGGAGACTAGTGTTTGGAGGGCATTTTTAATAGTTAGTCTGTCGTTAGAAGACCAGCATCCTAAAGTTTGGATTTGGAGCTGGGAAAGGCCTTTCTCGGCTGCAGAGGTTGCCGCTCCAATTCTAAAGGAATGAGAAGAGAAGTTCCCTGTTGGGATTCCTAGGCGCAGGAGGATGGCTTTAAGGTGTTTCTGAAACCAGAAACGGGACACGGGTTTGCAGGTTTCGTCAAAAACAATGGGTCGGTCGGGGATGCCGAAAATGACTTTCTGTAATGCAAAAATGCCTGCAGGGTTTGGCAAGGTCTGATTTGGGATTGAAGCTTAAAGATATAGACGTGATGCTCTTTGTGAAATTGGTCTGTCTTACTCTTTTTAAGGAAAAAACGACATGGTGTTGCTGTCTAGGGCGGATAGGTCAGCGACAGTAGGGTGGATATTTGGGTTAAAATGAGAGTTGACTAAGTTCTGAGCACCTCAGAAAGCCAAAAAAGGCTAGAATGAACATGGCGTCTAGGGTGCGATTGATGTGTAAGGAGAGATAGCCTGAGCGGAGAAGGGAGATGCATTTGGTTAGGATCTTTAAAGTAAGGGGTTGTCTTATCTGGCTAGAAGGCTTTGACCTTTGCATGCCTTTAAGGAGCATGTTAATTTGGACGTTAGCTAGATTTTCTGCTAGGTAACCGAAAATAATTATATGGAAAAATTGGATACCGCTTAAATAGCCTTTGATAGAGCTGACTTGCATGTTATTAGAATTCAAAAATGAAATAAATGATGTGATGGCTATGAGGGAGAAGTCGGAGAAATTGATGTGGTGTTGGAGATGAAATGCTTTAAATTTTTTCCATGCCGTGAGGTAAGACTGCAATGTTCAGGGAGACACGGCTTGTAGGATAGAGTCGAGTGAAGCTTCGTAGAGGGGTCTCAGAGGATGATTCAGGGGAAGATCAGTTGTGAATAGGGAGGAACCGGCGTTGGTTGGGTCTCTGCTTCTGGTGCCAATGTCCTAAATTTCTGAAAAGCAAAGCATGAAAGAGAGTCAGCGATTTGGTTATGGGAACCTGGGATATGTCTAGCAGAAATGATAAATTGGTTACAAGCAGAAATCCAAATGAGACGCCTAAGGAGGGGAATGATGGCTGAGGAGTGTGAGCTGTGCTTGTTAATACAATGGACAGTATTTCGTTAATCGCAGTGGACGACAATACTGGAGATGGCCCATTCTTTGCCCCAGAGGGAGGCTGCGATGACTATGGGGTAGAGTTCAAAAAGGGCGGAAGAGGATAGGTTCGTGGGTAGGTTTAGGATTTCGGGTGGCCAGGTGGACGCGAACCAGCTATTGCGATAAAAGCCGCTGAACCCGATAGAGGGAGCGGCATTTATAAATAGCTTGATGTTGACGGGGGACACTAAGAGATCGGCGTAAAAGGATTGTCTGTTCCACTGTTTAAGGAACGTAATCCAGAGCGAAAGTTCATGTAAGCTAGAATCAGATAAGAGGATATGATCTTCTAGGTTGGGAACAGATGAGGCGAGGGAGAGCAGGTGGGAAATAAACGGTCGTCCCTAGGGAATTATTCGCATGGCGAAATTGAGGTTGCCTAGTGCTGACAGGAGTTCGCATTTAGAGCATGAGGTTGGAGCTATCTACTTTCTCTTTTGGAAGTGAGGCGGGGAAGTTTTGGGAGTCTAAGTTGATACCGAGAAATTCGATCGATGTGCTGGGGCCTAGCGTTTTCTCTTCTGCTATCGGAATGCCGAGGTTAGAGAAAACTTTAAAGGTTTTCAATAAATTAGCTGCTGGGAAGTCGTCGGGTTGGGACACGATAAGGAAGTCGTCCAACAAATGGATAACGTGGGGAATTTGGTAATTATTTATCAAGATCCAGCAAATAGCTTCTTAGAGATTTTTGGACTACTTTTGTATCCGAAAGTTAAACGTACAGCGAAGTAGAAATTATTATGCCAGTGAATGCCGAAAAGGTGCCAAAAGTCTGGGTGGATGGGCATGACTTTAAAAGCCGAGGTTGTGTTGACTTTGGCTAGCCACGCCCCACCTCCTACTCTTTTTATCATTGCGATAGCTTGGTCTATGTCTTCGTAATTAGGTGAGAATTCTTCAAGGGGATTAAGGCTATTAATGCTGGGGGTGGCCGAATTGTGGGGAGAAGAGAGAACAATGATGAGGCGCTTTTTCCCAGAGAACTTCCGAGTGGCGATCCCAATTGGACTAACTCTGAAGATATCGAAGATATCGAATGGAGGGTTCGGAAACAGACCCATCATAAATTCAGGTTCTAGTTCTTTTTTTAGGAGATCAACGGAATCTGGGTCAGTGTTTGCGGACTGGAGATTTGGGCAGATGTGTGAAAGGGAAGGGAGGCAGCTGACCCCTGGATGGAACCCGTGCTTGAGACCTGATAAAAGATAATCAGAAAAGTTAGGGTCAGGATGAAGAGACAATTCTTGAGCTAGTTGAACAACATTGACAGGAGACGCGAAATTCCAGGATTTTTAGACAGCACATATACTTTGCATGGGCCCCTCCGCAATAGCTTCAGATGTGTAAGAACCTGCAACGGGACCGGTTACATCTGCCTTCATTGAATTCTTGGCAGGGTGTACGGAAATATGGATGAGACTGGCGGGGAGGGCGGGAAAAGAGAAGGGATCCTAGGGACGTAACTAGTTGATTTGGAAAGTGAAGGTTCGGGGCAGGGTGGGATGAAGGGAAGGGTTAACAAAGGGACAAGTGAGAGATTGATCTACAGACCACGCAAGTGATATTGCAGCAACCTGTAAAAATACGGGTGTGGAGTTCCAGATCAATAGTGCCCCAATACAGACGCTGGTTCCATTGTGAAATACGGATCACTGATTTAGCTGAAAAAAGGCGGTGGTAGGTGTAGAAATGTGAGCTGCCGTAAGATAGCGTGAGCTCAGCGATTATGGCCAGATAGTCGCTGAGCTCATGCCTGCGGAGAGGATATACGGAGCAGATAACTTCCATATATCTATTAAAAGCTAAAACGAATTCGGGCAGAAAGAGGGTGCGAGATGGATTGGTAGTGGCATGTTTTAGGGTGAGTGAAAAACCGGTCTGCAGATGGTTGGGTGAAAGAAGTGAAAACAGATCAATATCCATACTTGACAAAATGTGTGACCGGAGGGTGGGAGAGACCGGTGTGGGTTCCAAGGCATTAGAAGGAATGGGAAGAGCGCTGGCTATTTCCAAGGTATAAGGTGGCTGTGTTAGTGGGAGGTGCTGAACTACTAGAGGCTGAGGTGGAGGGAACAGCGGGGAAGGAAGGAAAGGAAGAAACGGGAGGGTTAGACAGAGGTAGGGGAAGGGTGGGAGGGACTCTGGCATGGGAATGAGCTGGCGGATAATTTTGAGTGCTGTAAGTCCCCAGATAAATAGTCTGAATTTTGCTGGTGCTTGGAATCGCGGGGGCTGCTGGCCAACGCGGGCTCTGAAGTGCTTGCAGGGAAGAGGGAGGAGCGTCCGTTGGGACTGTAGTGGGTGGGGTTTGGAGGCTGCTAGCGGCTGGCTCCGCTGCTTTTCCATAGCTGGCCGCGGGAGTGCTTTGGGAACATGGACGAGGCCGAGCTAGTGTGAAACATCATTGAGGTGAGTGGAGCAATGCTTGGTTTTTTCTTTCCTTTTGCCTTGGGGAAGGGTGTCGGGTTGTTTGGTACCTGCTGTAGCTGCGGCATGAAGAGAGAGGAGCTCGGCTTTCGTGGCCTTCTTTGAAATAGCTACTCCGGCTTTAGTTAAGGCTCGTTTAAACATTGGGACGGTCAACTTCTCGGCTGCTGGGGCTGAGGATCGGGCCGTAGAATAGGAAGAGGCCAGTGAAAGTTGAGGGGTTCTCTGTGGCGGCGGCGAACGAGATCGTAGGTGCCGGGGAGAGTGAGCGGGTTGAGATCGCGAAGCTCTCCGGCCTTCGAAATAAAGTTTGTAATAAAACAACATTTTGCATAAAAGTGAAGCACAGTTTACTACGGTATAAGCAAATAGAAAAAAAAAAACAATACAATAAATAAATAAAAAATAAATCAATAATTCCAGCAATTAAAGCTTGACAAGTTTTCCACTGAAAATAGTGAACAGCCTCTTGAATGGAAGTGACCAGACGATTCTTGTCATACATGTCACTTCACATCAGTTGCAAAGGGCAATATGAAATGTCAGAATCAAAATTTATCTGCACACAAAAAAAGGCTTCCATGAGAAAAAAGCAGATTATTTATTTTGAATATTGATAATGTTACAATGGGTTCATAATCAAGCTTTTGGAAGTGCTATCCTTCACTAAAGGAAGATCTGTGTCGTCTGGCTCATTTCTTCAGAATGTAGAATCTGATAAAAAAAATAAAAAATAAATAAACAAATAAAATATAAAAAAAAAAATCAGCATTTATTGCAGTTACAGCAAGGAGTAAATATTCTGAAGAATGTGAAGAATCCATACAGACAGAAAAATCTCTGGATACATTAGACAAGCACAAGTCACAAGGGTATATTTGTAGCGATAGCCAAAAACACAAACATATGTTTTTTTTTTTTGTTTTTTTTTTTTTATTTAGTAGATGTTCCATGAAGATATTTAGTAATTAATATTTACAGTAGGGAATTAAACTTAAATGTTTGATGAATAATATGCATTGTTAAGAACTTCATTTGGACAACTTTCTTTCCTAATATATAATATTATATATATATTTTTATCTATCTATCTATCTATCTATCTATCTATCTATCTATCTATCTATCTATCTATCTACCTACCTACCTACCTACCTACCTACCTACC
>JAUCMR010021518.1:0-11208 GCA_032357425.1 Enteromius argenteus | reverse complement strand
GGTGCTGATTCTCATCCCAGCTGCTTCACACTCAGCTGCAAACCGCCCCAGTGCCCGCTGTAGGTCTTGGTTCGAAGTAGCCAACAGGACAAAATCATCTGCAAAAAGCAGAGATGAGATCCTGTGGTCCCCATACCGGACCTCCTCCTGCTCCAGACTGCGCCTAGAAATCCTGTCCATAAAAATAATGAACAGGACCAGTGACAAAGGGCAGCCCTGCCGGAGTCCAACACGCACTGGGAACAAGTCTGACTTACTGCTGGCAATGCGAACCAAGCTCCTGCTCCGGTCATACAGGGACCGGACAGCCCTTAGCAAAGGGCCCCAAACCCCGTACTCCCAAAGCACCCCCCACAGGACACCGCGAGGGACACAGTCGAATGCCTTCTCCAAGTCCACAAAACACATGTGGACTGGTTGGGTAAACTCCCACGAACCCTCCAGTACCCTAAAGAGGGTATAGAGCTGGTCCAGTGTTCCACGGCCAGGACAAAAGCCGCATTGTTCCTCATGGATCCGAGGTTCGACTATCGGACAAATTCTCCTCTCCAGTACCCTGGCACAGACTCTCCCGGGGAGGCTGAGGAGTGTGATCCCCCTATAGTTGGAACACACCCTCTGATCCCCCTTCTTAAAAAGAGGGACCACCACCCCGGTCTGCCAGTCCAGAGGCACTGTCCCCAACCTCCACGCGACACCGTAGAGGCATGTCAGCCAAGACAGCCCCACGGCATCCAGAGACTTAATGTACTCAGGGCGGTTCTCATCCACTCCCGGTGCCTTGCCACCGAGGAGCTTCTTAACTACCTTGGCGACTTCAGCCCGGGTAATGGTCGAGTCCGCCCCTTGGCCCCTGGCCTCTGCTTCCTCAACGGAAGACGACTCGGTGGGATTGAGGAGATCCTCAAAGTATTCCTTCCACCGCCCGACAATATCCCCAGTTGAAGTCAGCAGATTCCCACCCCCACTGTATACAGTGTTGGCAGGGCACTGCTTCCCCCTCCTGAGGCGCTGGACAGTTTGCCAGAACCTCTTTGATGCCGACCGATAGTCCTTCTCCAGGGCCTCACCGAACTCCTCCCATACCCGAGTTTTTGCCTAGCGGCTTGGCCCACCTGTACCTATCAGCTGCCTCAGGAGCCCCAAAAGCCAACCAGGCTCGATGGGACTCCTTCTTCAGCTTGATGGCATCCCTTACTACCGGTGTTCACCACTGGGTTCGGGGTTGCCGCCACGACAGGCACGGGAGACTTTGCGTCCACAGCTTCGAACAGCCGCATCGACAATGGAGGCGGAGAACATAGTCCACAAGGACTCAGTATCTCCAACCTCCCTCGGGATCCGGTTAAAGCTCTGCCGGAGGTGGGAGTTGAAGACCTCCCTGACAGGGGGCTCTGCTAAGCGTTCCCAACAGACCCTCACAGTACGCTTGGGCCTGCCGAGTCTGTCCAGCTTCCTCCCTCGCCAACGGATCCAACTCACCACCAGGTGGTGATCAGTTGACAGCTCCCCCCTCTCTTTACCTGAGTCTCCAAGAATTATGGCCGGAGGTCAGATGAAACGACCACAAAGTCGATCACGATGTACTGATTGACACCCTTATGCTCGAACATGGTGTTCGTCACGGACAAACTGTGACTAGCACAGAAGTCCAACAACAGAACACCACTTGGGTTTAGATCAGGTGGGCCGTTCCTCCTAATCACACCCCTCCAGGTATCACTAGCATCGCCCACGTGAGCGTTAAAGTCCCCCAGAAAAACGACGGAGTCCCCAGTCGGAACGCTTTCCAGGACTTCTCCCAGAGATCCCAAGAAGGCCGGGTACTCTGCACTGCCATTCGGCCCGTAGGCAAAAACAACAGTGAGAGACCTAACCCCGACCCGAAGGCACAGGGAAACGACCCTCTCGTTCACCGGGGTGAACTCCAGCACATGACGGCTAAGCTGGGGGGCTATGATCAAGCCCACATCAGCCCACCGCCTCTGGCCGCGGGCAACTCCAGAGTAGTGAAGAGCCCACCCCCTATCGAGGAGTTGGGTTCCAGAGCCCGAGCTGCACATGGAGGTGAGCCCGACTATCTCTAGACGGTACCTCTCAACCTCCCGCATATCCTCTCCATATGGGGTTTTTTTGGACCGCTCTTTGTCTGGCCAGTCACCTTGGACCTTTTTGCCCCGGGAGACCCTACCAGGCACGTATAGCCCCCGACAACATAGCTTCTAGGATCATTGAGGCACTCAAACCCTTCCACCACGGTAAGGTTGCGATCCAAGGTGGGCCAAGCGGACTGCAGTCCGGGTGGTTGCAGAGGCAAAGAAATTATTATAAAAATATTTATTCCAAATGATACCATAATAAAACTGGGTATCTGCAGGATTTTTTAAATTAAATTTAAGACATTTGTAAGACCTTCACTTTACATTTCAGCCTTTAAGTCAAGTCACTTTTATTTATATAGCGCTTTTAACAATACAGATTGTAGCAAAGCACTGAACAGTTCTTTAAACTATTTTAAAGAAAAGGAAAGAGTCAAAAGTACCAATTATCATTTTAAATGTAAAGAATTATTATGAGGAATGCACAATATTGGATTTTTGCAGATATCTGATATTTTTGAACTCTTATAGGCTGATAGTCGATGCCAATACCAATATATTTCCTTTTGATTGGAAACAACTTGAGTCAACTCCAAGTCTTTCCTGTGTGGAAATTCTAAGCAAATTATTACTATTATTATTATTATTATTGTTGTTGTTTAGTTTTAAAAAAAAACTTAAATACACAATAATAAAGATCTTTTAGAATGACAGTACATTAAGGGTAAGTTTCACCAACAAGGATAAAGATTAAATCAAGGTTTATCTAATAATTCTGTTGCACCAAACTTTTAACATTGTTTAAAAATAAGCAGGTTTACATTTAAACCATCATTTTGATCCTGGATTTATTTTATATTTAAGATAGATTAACTTTAATCATGTTGCTCCAAAACTTTAAACTCAGATTTAAATCTCAATTAAGGATTAACTTTAAACTTCCAGATGAGGATTGAGGAGGTTTAAATAAAATAAAGTGCACCTACGTTTTTTTAGTATGTGGCTAATTGAACATAAAGACAAACAGTGGTTGCGTCATCAGGTCTCAGAGAGGTGTTAAGCTATAAATAAAAAGGAAAATTAAAGCGCACTGAACCGGCAGATTGTCATGGCAGCCCATGGTAAACTTGCATCTGGTACCAAGTCCAGGATGTGAATCCATCACTTATCTCCGTGCGTCTCTGCATACGACAAAGAAAAAAAGACAAAATTGCAGCAGTGCCTTTCGTTTCTCATGCCCGCTCTTACACACGTGCTACACTGCAATCAAACAAACAGTGGACCGCTGTCATGAGCGGAGGTAGTCACTACACAAATCATGTCAGTTATTTACTCTTATCTCGGTTTTGTCATAAGCTATACTCCATTAATTGATAGAGTAAATATATGTCCAGGATTATGAAATACGTATCACTGCCTCAAAGTTTTGTTGCTTTCTTGATCAGCTGTTTGATCAACGGTCTCTTTACATAGAAGTTTATAAAGGCAACGGACCTTTTACAAGTTTATGTATTTCCTTTATCGACAAATGCAAGTTTTGTCAGAGGATAAGGAATATTAACATTGTTGCTGTTTAATTACACAATGAATCCATCATGGCAAAGAAAATTAATCGAAGATGGAGGTTTTAATTGCAGGCTAGAATTGTAATGCCCGATTTGTTAATCCAAGTTTAAAATTAAGTGGTGCTGTCACAACTGAGGCTTGAACTCAGGTCTCTGGTGTGGTGGTTGAGAGACCTACCACTGAGCCACAGGAATTATAGTGTTGGCCCCAAACGAGACACTTGATGCAGGGATTCAGGGAAAGTTGATTCATTAAAAAAAAATCCTTGCCAGTAATACAACAAAAATTCTTCTCAGATCGAGGCATGTATATAACAATAAAAAAGGTGAAATAAAAGTTCACTTGAGAAAACAAAAACTCCTCGAGGGGAGAAAAACAAAACTGAGAAAGAGAACAACAACCAAAGATAGAGTCACAGAATACCTTTCTAGAAATTTCTTTGGGAGGCTTAAGCGAGGTCAGACAGGAGACACAGGGCAAGACTCAAAAACCGAGTGAAGAACAAAGAGAAAAATACAGCATTTAAATACACTGGAGGAAACAAGGCACAGGTGACCTGAATAATGCTAACAAGGCTACACAAAGAAGAACTGAGGCAAAAGGGAACACAGGGGACGTCTAGAGGCACAGAGACCCACTACAGCTGGTAGAATGGTGACAGGACCCCCTCCTCTAGGAACAGCTCCAGCATAATTATATTCCTTCCAGCACACTCCAGGTTGCGAAATTCCTGGATTAAACTTGGGTCCAGGATGTCTTTGGCTGGAACCCAGGAGCGCTCCTCTGGCCCATAGCCCTCCCAGTCCACCAGATACTGCAGTGAGTTCTGAACCCTCCGGCAGTCCAATATCCGGTGGGCGATGTAGACTGGCTGGCCATCAACGATCCTGGGAGGTGGAGGGGGTCTGCGTGGAGGAGCAAATGGAGAAGACAAGACAGGTTTTAATAATGAGACATGGAAAGTGGGGTTAATTCTAAGTGAACGAGGAAGAAACAAACGATATGAAACAGGGTTTACTTTCCTTGCTATGTGAAAAGGACCAATGTGTCTCTGGGAAAGCTTCTTTGATTCAACCCGGAGGGGCAGGTTTTTGGTGGCTCACCAGACTCTTTGACCAGCTCGGAAATTAGGGGCAAGCTGGCGGTGACGATTAGCCTGACGTTGGTATCTCTGGGAGGTCTGAAGAAGGGAATGCCTGGCCTTTCTACAGGTCTGCCGACAGCGTTGGACGAAACGCTGGGCTGTGGGAACACCAACCAGTGACTCTTCCTCAGGGAACAATGGGGGGGCGGGGGAAATAACCAAACTGGCACTCAAAGGGAGATAGTCCCGTGGCTGAGGACTGGAGGGTATTATGGGCATATTCAGCCCACATAATGTAGGTAGCCCAAGAGGTGGGGTTACTGGCTGCCATACAGCACAGAGTGGTCTCCAGATCCTAGTTAATCCGCTCTGTCTGGCCATTAGTCTCAGGGTGGAACCCAGACGATAGACTGGCTGTGGCCCCGATCAGCTTGCAGAAGGCCCCCCAGAATCTGGATGAGAATTGGGGCCCTCGGTCAGATACAACATCCTGGGGAATTCCAAACACCCGGAAGACATGGTTCATGAGGAGCTCTGCTGTCTCTTTGGCCGATGGCAATTTGGGCAGTGGAATGAACCGGGCGGCCTTAGAGAACCTGTCCACAACTACCAGGATGACAGTATTGCCCAGGGACGGTGGGAGTCCTGTGATAAAATCTAGAGATAGGTGCGACCATGGTCTACGAGTTCGCTGATGCTTAGATTTCCCCTGGCAGCACACAGGGCAGGCTTCTACATAGACTTTGACATCATCCTTGATGGATGGCCACCAAAACCGCCTCTGGAGGAAGTCAAGAGTGCGAGCAGTTCCTGAGGGACACATAGGCGTTCTGCAGGACCACCCCCTGGGTCTGGTTCCTGAGCTTGAGCCTCTCGCACCACCCTCTCCAGTTCCCACCGAAGGGGCGCAACAATCCTAGACTTCGGGATAATTGATGTCAAGGGCTTCTCCTGTGTCTCGGAAGAGTAAGCTCGGGACAGGGCATCCCGTTTGACATTCTTGGTGCCAGGTCTGTAAGACAGAAGAAACTGGAAACAATTAAAAAACAAGGACCATCGAGCCTGTCGAGGATTCAGCCGCTTAGCCTGCTCTAGATATTCCAGGTTCTTGTGGTCTGTGAGAACCTGGAAAGGGTGCTGAGCCCCCTCCAACCAATGACGTCATTCCTCTAATGCAAGTTTTACAGCGAGCAACTCTCTGTCTCCTATGTGGTAATTGCTCTCAGCTGCCGATAGGCGACGAGACATGAAAGCACAAGGGTGTAATTTTCCATCCTCACCTCTTTGAGACAGGATGGCCCCAACGCCCACCTCTGATGCATCCACCTTCACCACAAAAGGCCTCTCTGGGTCAGGGATAGAAAGAATAGGAGCGGAAGTAAAGCGTCGCTTGAGTTCTTTAAAAGCCTTTGCTGCCTCTGGACCCCAGTGAACCTTGACAACTCCTCCCTTCGTAAGTGCAGTTAAGGGAGCCACCACCGAACTGAAATTCGTAATGAACCTTCTATAGAAGTTTGCAAAGCTGATGAAACGTTGGACCTCCTTGACTGTGGTGGGAGCGGGCCAATTGAGCACAGCTTCAACTTTCTTGGGGTCCATCTCCACATGGCCAGGAGTGATGATGAAGCCAAGAAACTGAGCCTGGGTAACATGAAACTCACATTTCTCGAGCTTTACGTAGAGATGATTTTCCAGAAGTCTTTGGAGAACCCTACTGACATGCCTTTCGTGTTCTTCCACTGACCCAGAGAAAATAAGAATGTCGTCAAGATAAACAAAAACAAATTGATTTAGCATGTCCCGGAGAACATCATTTATCAGTGCCTGGAACACAGCAGGGGCATTGGTGAGGCCGAACGGCATCACCAGATACTCATAATGGCCTGTGGGGGTGTTGAAGGCAGTCTTCCATTCAGCCCCCTGCCGGATTCGCACGAGATGGTAAGCATTGCGTAGATCCAGTTTAGTAAAAATGGAAGCCCCTTGTAGTAGCTCGAAGGCAGTGGCCATGAGAGGAAGGGGGTACCGATTCCGAACAGTGATCTTGTTTAGGCCCCGGTAATCTATACATGACCTAAGACCCCCATCCTTCTTCCCCACAAAAAAAACCCCTGCTCCAGCCGGAATGTCTGCGCAACCAGGGGTGGCCTAGGATAATATGATACTCCGGGGAGTCAATCAGATAGAAGTTCTCCTCCTGCTGATGTTGATTAATGGTAAGTTGCAGGGACTGAGTGGCCTCTGTTACTTTGCCAGGATTTAGCGGTCTGCCATCCAATGCTGTAACTGCTTGGGGATGGGGAAGAAGTTGGGTAGGGATCCCAAGTTCCTTAGCCAAGGACATATCCAGGAAGTTGCCAGCGGCACCAGAATCGATCAAGGCCTGGACCGGATATAGGTGGCCCTCCCAGGATAGAGTGGCAGGTACCACTAGGACAGCATTAGTAGGAGGAGCTCTAATCTTCCCCATCACAGCCCTCCTTTAGCTGGGTGGGGAACACCGTTTCCCGAGAGCTCTGGACAATTTGAGCGGAAGTGGCCAGAAGCACCGCAGTAGAGGCAACGTCGCTCTCTCATGCGACGTTCCCTTTCGCTGGTAGAGAGCCTAGAACGACCCAACTGCATGTCCTCCGGGGTGTCACGGAGCTGTTCAGAGACTGGGGAGGCCCTGGATTCAGCAGTTTGAACTGGGGAAATAGACCTGCTCACAGGGGCTCGGAATTGGGATGCTTTGCGGCGAGCTTCCCTTCGCTCTCTTAGGCAATTATCCAAACGGATGGTCATCGCAATGATGGACTCAAGATCGGCAGCTGGCTCTCGTGTGACTAATTCATCTTGCAGAGGCTCGGACAAACCTCCCTGAAAGCAGACCATCAGTGCTTCATCGTTCCATCCGCTTCCTGCTGCAATGGTCCGAAACTCTATGGCGTAATCTGCAGTGCTGCGTGACCCTTGATTGAGTGTGAGCAGGCGTTTGGAAGCCTCCTGGCCGCTGACAGGGTGATCAAACACTCGCTTGAACTCCTCTTCAAAAGCTTTATAGGTCTCACAACAAGCATCCCTAGATTGCCACACCGCAGAGGCCCAGGAGAGTGCCTTGTCTGAGAGAAGGGTAATTATATAAGCAATCTTGGAGCGATCTGTAGGAAAACTTGATGGCTGGAGCTCAAAGGTCAGGGAGCATTGTGTAAGGAAACCTTGGCAGGAGCTAGCATCCCCAGAAAAGGGCTTGGGAGGTGGTAATCGAGGCTCTGCAACTGAAGGGGATACATGGGGTGCAGAAGAGGGCCGATCAAAGATCTGGCGGATGGAACCCATCATATCTGCAAGGAGTTGAGAGTGTTTGTTCATCAGCTCCTCCTGATGGAGAAGAACAGACTCATGGCGTTGGACAGATGATTCGTGCTTGGAAATTACCGCCATCAGGTCCTTGGATGAAAGTGTCCCTGGGTCCATGATTGACTCGGTTTTTCTGTCACAACTGGGGCTTGAACTCAGGTCTCTGGTGTTGTGGTTGAGAGACCTATATAATTATAGTGTTGGCCCCAAACGAGACACTTGATGCAGGGATTCAGGGAAAGTTGATTTATTAAAAAAAAAATCCTTGCCAGTAATACAACAAAAATTCTTCTCAGATCGAGGCATATATACAACAAAAAAAAGGTGAAATAAAAGTTCACTTGAGAAAACAAAAACCCCTTGAGGGGAGAAAAACAAAACTGAGAAAGAGAACAACAACCAAAGATAGAGTCACAGAATACCTTTCTAGAAATTTCTTTGGGAGGCTTAAGCGAGGTCAGACAGGAGACACAGGGCAAGACTCAAAAACCGAGTGAAGAACAAAGAGAAAAATACAGCATTTAAATACACTGGAGGAAACAAGGCACAGGTGACCTGAATAATGCTAACAAGGCTACACAAAGAAGAACTGAGGCAAAAGGGAACACAGGGGACCTCTAGAGGCACGGAGACCCACTACAGCTGGTAGAATGGTGACAGGTGCAACTCAACTCGATTTGAAATAAAACCCAGATCAACAAATCCTCGATTAGCAGTAAACTTTGCTCAATTTAATCCTTGTAGGTGCAACCCACCCTAAAGCTTTGAAAATACAGATTGTTCTGGATTATCTATTAAAGTTTAATGTTTGTAGTGATTATAATTATGTGCCTGGTTGCATAAAGCACCTTAAGTTTTTCCCTTAAGTATGACACTTAAGGTGTGATTTTCCCTTAGCTAAGGCAATGACTTAAGTGTGTTGCATACAATCCCTAAATCCCTAAAAGAGCGGGTAATATGGTTTTTGAAAAGTAACCTAATATTGTGCTCAAGGTCACAAAACATTGTAACTTTCTCAAAATATTCATTTAATATAAGAGTCGTTTTGCAATGGTTCTGATACGGTTCGTTTGAACCAGTTCGGATCGTAAGGTCTGTAAAACCCCTCCCTTCCATAAGCCAACTCTGCTCTGATTGATTGGTGGGTTGATCAAGTCTTTTTTGATTGGTCATTCTGTATCTAACGTTATTCTGTGTACAGGCAGAACAGGCAGAAGATTTGAAAATGAAACGACTCGTTAAGTTGACTCTGTTTTGAGAGACAATATCTTTCTTAATCATGCCCTTTTTGGATTAATTTGCAAGCTGTTTACATTAAAGGACAGCTACATTACGAACTGCAAATATGATGTTTTTTTAAGAAACCATATTGCCCTCTTTAAGTGAAACCCGTAAGTATTTTATGACAGTGACCCAGGTTTGTCTGTTAAAAAAATCAACTGTAAAGATACACTGTTTATCCAAATCAAAACATAAATACACGTACAATACGTATCTTTGCATTGCGTCTAACACAGACCTGCGTATGGAATGTGCGTCCACCAGATGCTGTTTGAAACGGCACAACGGTGATGTTATGGTGCCAAGAGTCTTTGAATAAAGACACATGGGTCCTGAAGACTGCTGAGAGAGGTAGTTCAGTTATTGTCCTCTTCGATTCAATGGGGTCACAATCACAATGGTATGTCTCAAACAGGCTCTGGTAATGGTATTGGTGATGGTAATCTCCTGAAAAAGGAGGCCATACAGTATGTCCCTTCACTCAAAAGAGTTTGGCTTTTACAACTGATACTTCATTGTTCTGTAGCCCTCCTGCTCTCTATGCGTACTTGATGGTAGAGAGGAGACATGGACACTGAGGGCTCGTGGCTTGACTTTTTATTCCACAGCTTGCCACCTATTAGTGTTGATAACATGAACTCTCTTAAGTTTTAATCTAGTAAAGGACATTTCAGTACACATTCAATATGATAACAAACTCTTGCTGCTTATATCATTATGCATGGCCTTGCATCAGCCACCCCTTATTAATCACTTTCTAACAAAAATAAAACCCCACAACAACATTTTGACTCTCCATATTACTCTGCATTTAGATCTTTAGCAGTTTAGTACACAAGATATCAGTAAACAGAACTTTAGCGCGATAACAACAAAGATATTTTAAATAAAAAATTTCCACTGCTATTAACACGTCTTACCTATTGTGTTGATAACATGAACTGAAGAAAAGATGGCGCACTACACGCTTATCAACACTACGGTACATCAAAAGTCTCAAACAGCGCTTGAAAAAATATTTATATTAATATGCCATAACACAATAGTGTCATAACGACATCTTGTGGACAACACAAAACACTGCCCTACAGCTCCAAAAAAGGATAGGGGGTTGTGTCCTATTATAGATCTGCACCAACTCAGCCACTCTGTCAAGACGTGGCGCTAAAATAAACTTTAACACAATTTAGATCCAAGGAAAATTTATTTGCATTTTTCCACATTTCCATCCTTCACATGCACAGGAAGTTCCTAAGGTTTGCTTTCAGGGGCAAAACATACCAATATAGTATTCTTCCATTCTTCTGTGGGAGATACCGATCTAAAGGGACCTTCTGACAGGCATTCTGTCCTCCTCTCTTCCGAGAGCCAGACCAAGAGAAGCTTAATTTAGTGTGTCCAGTTTGAGCACTGGACACCTACTGTATGTCCACACAGGCGTTACCAAAGGTTTTGTGCTCTGAGCAGTGCTGAGCAACGTAGCCAATCACAGATATACCTGTTGATTTCTTGAATTCAATGACCAATTAGAGGCATTCAAGTCGAAAAACCCTCACTTCTGAAAACACCAGAGAAGCTTCTTTCCCAGTAAGAGAAAGCTGTTTTATTCAGTTTTAAAAGAAAAGCTTGCCAACATGAAAGATCTTTCTAAATTATGAAATGCAATCTTATTTGCAATGCAGAATGAGCCTTTTCACTGTGTTTCAAGTTTTGTCATGTTGAGTCATGTTGGACCTTCAGTGCACAGAATGCTTAGTTTATGCACAGGAAAAATCGCAGAGTTGTTTTTCCAGAGTTAATATTTTTTTCCTCCAAAAGAGATATTTTTGCTCTATTTTG
>JAUCMR010021517.1:0-11219 GCA_032357425.1 Enteromius argenteus | reverse complement strand
TTGTTAATCTCAGATTTCTGTGACAGATAAACTCATGGCCATGACAAAACTAAGCCTTTGGTTTCAAACCCAGTTCAGAATTAGCATATTCTAATGAGCTCTGTCACCAAATTCAATATAATAAAAACAAGAACCAACACGTGTAATATTTAAACAAACAATTAAGTGTTCAACCGAGTGCATGAGACGCGAGTACTTCTTTAAAAACATGTTTTTGCTGAATTATCCCTAAACTGTGCCTACAGCAGTTTCCATTGTGACAACTTACCCCACACACTCCTTCAATAACATTAAAAACGATTTATTGCATTTACTTAAAAAAAGTTCATTTTTAAGGCTTTCTAAATAAATCCCCTATAAATACTCATTTGACAAAACTCGTGTGACAACATGCCCCGGCCTGCCCTATAAAAGTAGCATAAGATAACTGTCTTTTCCTCTGCCTCTCATAATCTTTGGTCACGTTAGGAGCAACATGAAACATGTCTCAGCTCACACTGTGAATTCTTCCATGTGAACGCGCAAACAGCGAGAACGCGGCGTCTTGCGCAACGCGTGTCTGTCACGCAGCTGAACGGGGCGTGAGCGGGTCAAGCCGGCACAGGTCTGTCTCTGTGTCTGTCGCCGGGGCTCGGGCATGTCTGCCGGTCTGCGGGATTCCAGGGCCTTCGCGCGGCGTCAGACAGGTGAGTGCGCGCGGAATGCGAGGAATGCGCGAGAGATAGCGGCGCGCGCGCGCGGAGGAGCGTGTGTGGACTCGACCCGCTGTGGAAGAAGAAACATTAGGATCGTGATGATCTCGCGCTGAGGACCGCCAGCACCGGGGTTTCTCTGGCTTTGCAGGTAAGTTTGTGAGCGCAGTTAATGATTATCCTGCTGTTTGCGATGGGAAGGGCAGAAGCGCTGCTGCAGCTCGGACCTTTGGTACTCCTCTCCGTATTCCTGCTGTTTAAACTCTAAAGCTCGAGTTTCAGATACTTCGAGTAAGTTTTCATCTAAACCAGCTGTTCTGCATTAGTTTGTTGTGGGTGGTGAACTCAAGTGTGTGTTATTAGCAAACTTTGACTTTGGAAACGCCTAGAATCCAGAAGAGCCTGAAAACATGGTGTTGTGATCGTATGATACTTTATATAGCGCTTATACTCCAGAACAACACCACTGCATTCACTCTATTTGAAGGTGTCTTTGTTAGGGTGTAATTATACATTTACTGAGTGACATTAATTAACTACAGGCCTATAGTAAGGATTGGGGTTTGTCTCAGGGTTACTTGCCTGTGATTATGAATAACTGATACACATAATGTGTGACAAGAACGCTTCAAAATAAAGTGTATTTGTATTTCAGTGTTGCTTCATCTCGGTCTCTGTAGGAAATGCATTAAAGTGAGCTCATAGGCGGAGTGTTAATTGTTTTCGGGGGGTTTGACAGACCCGACCTTGAATCCAGAAGGTCAGGAAGGGCCTGTGACATCCGTTTCCATGGCAACCGGTCCCAGGACATTCCCTGATGTCCAGAGGACACAATGCGGCGGGTTTGGCTGCTCGATGGGAAGGAAACGCCATTAAAGTGATATTCCAAAACACTGGCCTCAGTGATCCTGAGAGCGCTCTCGGAGGTGTCCGCTGAAGACGAGCTCTGGACGGGTTCAGAGAGAGGAAGTGGCTCTGTTCAATCCGTGCGCTCCATAGGATCATCATCATGACTGTGTAATGCTTCAGTGTGAAGAAACTGAACTCCATGTCTGAGGAACAGTTCTGATGCTGTATGTTGTAATGTTTGGAGCAGTGTTTCTTTTCTCCTGAGGTGTCTGTGTTACCGAGGTAACAGTATAAATAAAGGCAGGACACCACAGGTTGAACAGGGATATGGTTAGGTCTCACCGTACTTTCCCCAGCATATAGGAGAAACCAAAATGACCTTGAAGAGGTTCTTGTTCAATAAAAATATCCTGTACGTTTTATAACTTTATTGAAGCCATTCTGCCCAAACCACAGCTTGTCATACTACTTTGCATTTACAATTTATTTATACAAATATTGGATAAAGCCAGTTTGAAAATTCTTGCTTGATTTCATTGTCAGAGTTATTAGAGTTAATGTTTTTTCCATATCTTTTCCATAAATCAACAAATACTGCTAGCAATGAGAAATAAACAAATACATTCCATCATGTTGTTATAAAATGTCATATAAATCATTAGGAACCTTCCTCTCAACATCTCAGTGCATGAAATCTAAATAAAGCAACATCTAAATGAACTGATTTTATTAAAAAATGTCATGTAGGATTGTTTTCCACCAAAAGTGTGTGTGGGTTTACTGTTTTGTGAAGAAAGTAACACGTGTTCTGCTCTGTTTTGCAGCAGGAGGAAGAGTGTGACAGCCTTCATCAGTCAGGTGAGAGTATTTCATTTAATTTTATCACTGATATTTCTCCCCAGAAGGACGCCAGTGCTTCACTGTGTTCCTGTGATGTTTCTGAAGGTGTTCTCAGGCCTGAAGGACATGGACTCTCTGAAGAAGGAGCTGGAGGAGGAACTCAAGCTCAGCACTGAGGATCTGAGGAGTCACGCCTGGTATCATGGACAGCTGCAGCGCGAGGTGTGTGTGTGTGTGTGTGCGCTGATGATGTTTCCAGTGGAAGAGAATAGGAGAATGTTTGAAGCTCCTCACAACAGCCTAAAGACAGAAAAGAGCATGTTAGAATCATAAAAGTAGCAGGATTCATGCATCATTCCAAGTCTTGTGAGGTCATATGATGTTTTAGTGCGAGCGACTGACACAAGATGTGTTTCCATGCTCAAGTGTCTACTTCTGAGTTCCTTGGGAAAAAATAAATCATAAAAACCATCATCACAATTTTAATTTCTGGGAGAGCTGTTACTTTAGGTCAGGGCAGCCAGCATCAGTCTTTTCAATTTATTCACAGATTTACATTTTTATTTATTTGTTTGTTTTACTTTAATTTAATTATTATTTAAACAAAGTTTTGCTTATTTGAATTACATTTTACTTCATTTATTTTATTTTCATTTAATTCATTAGTTTAAATGTCTGTTTTTAAATAATTTGAATTCTCTATAATTATTTATTATGTATCTATTATGATTATTGTATTGTAAAGCACTATGAATTACTTTTTTGCATGAAATGTGCTATATAAATAAACTAATATAATTTTGTTTTATTTTTTATATGATCATTCTTTCACTTATTTTAATTTAATTTCTAGTTTTATGTACTATTCATTTCTGTTAATTGGATGTGTTTGTGTGTGTTCAGGGAGCGGAGCAGTTGTTGAGTAGAGACGGGGAGTTTCTGGTGCGTGACTCCAGCTCCAGCACGGGCGAATACGTCCTGAGCTGCATGTGGAAAAATCAGCCCATGCACTTCAAAATCATACGTATCGTGCTACGACCCAAACAGGTAGAGCATCCGTCTCAGCGTTTATCGCTTCTGTCAGATGCTGATTCTGACATGTGTGTGTGTGCAGGGTTATACCCGGGAGCTCTTTCAGTTTGAGAACGAACAGTTCGATAATATTCCGGCGTTAATTCGCTTTCACGTCGGCGGACGGCGTCCCATCTCACATTCCACCGGAGCCATCATCTTTCAGCCAATCACACGCACTCTGCCTCTACGCATCATCAGCGAGCGCCAGGCTGCAAGGTCGTCAAGCTCCTCCCTCCTGTCACGGAGTCAGAGCAAGAGGCGGAGCCTGAGCTCCTCTCAGAAAGACACGCTGCAGGTCAACAGCAACAACCTGCTCAGGTAACACACATGCACAGACCATCGTGTTTTTATAGTGACAGTGTTGCGCTTGTGCTTCCATAGCAACAGGGATGTGTGTGTGTGCTAGGAGCGGCAGTCAGCCTGCTAATCTGGAGACAGTGGGGAGACTGCCACTACAGTCCGCTCAATCTGACAGCAACCTCCGCACAGGTACACACACTCACGTAAACATATTGAAAATCTAAGATCTGATTATCACACAGAACGATTTGTTGATGTCATGCAGGTGTCCCACAGAGCTGTCCGTCACAGGAGTCCAGCCCCGCCTCCGTTTCCCCGGTGTTCCGCACAGGAAGTGAGCCTGTTCTAAGCCCAGCTGCTTCCTGTGCCACTCCGCCCAGTCAGTCGAGTCTCGGCGGCTGTCCTCTGCGTGGCTCCGATGGACAGCTGCATTCACGAGCACCTCCCAAGCCACTGCGGATCTCCATCGTCTTTACCCCGACTCAAGCCGAATCCGCTCCGGAGCCCGATTCCACCGGCCTCTATGGTGAGCTGGTACCACAGGTGAGAGGTCATGAGCACATGCTGTTTAAAGGCACAAGACTTATTTGAATTACACAATACACAATTATGGTCCAATTATAATAAATGAAAAAAAATATATTCCAGTGGTTTTGCATTTGCTTGCAAAACTATTTTCTCTAAAGAGTATTGCATTATCCCAATTTTTGTGAGTAAAAGCAACGTTTAGCAAGGAAACACAGTTTCTTGAGGGAAACGGCAATGCAAAGTTAATTCTGGTAAAGCCATACAGTTGATCTGCCAGGACATGGCAAGTGTCTTGGGAGAACGCAAACGTTTTGCAAGTGATTGAAAAGTTTTGTGGGCGAGCACACAATAGATTTATGATTGAACACAAAGTTTATTAGATGTTTCTGCAAAATATTGCAGAATTTTATTAAAAAAAAAACATCTTGCTGTTTTTTAATGCAAGTAAATGGGGAGGAAGCAATATTATTAGCAGCATCAGCTTAAAAATTAAAACTGGTTGCAAATTGTTTCATGTTGTTTCTAAGAAACAGATTTAGATGATGGTAACAAGTTCACCTTTGACCCCGAGTAGGTCCCTATCACCATGTTGCCCAAAGGTCACGCGGCACGTCTCCGTGCTCAGGAGCGATGGACCAGCCGTGCACGTCTCACCGAGACCAGTTTTGGCTTCCTGGAGGCGCAGAAGCTGGAGGAGGACAGCAGGGAGAGCGAGAAGATCGAGGAGGAGCAGCGAGACTGGCATTTCCAGCGGCCGCAGACTGAGACCACATCATGTTTCCGTCTGGATGAGTTCCGCTCGCTCGTGCTGCCGGACAACAACCGTCCACTGGATCAGAGCGTCCTGCTGAAGGTCAAAGAGCTGCTGACGCAGACTGACGCCAGGACCACCGCACTGCACATGCTCAGCGTCAACTGCCAGGTACCACAGCCAAAGACATCATTCACAGAAACTGATTCAAATAGCATTTCTGCTATCTGAAGTGAAGCTGCAAGAACAGACACTTAACTCAAACTAAATGAATAGAAGAAATGTTGCATTGGCATTGAAGTAAAATATGCTTAAGGCACCGTAATTAGTAAACTGCTACATTTTTTCTTAACAATTCTAAATCCAGATAAATTTATGTGAGATAAATTTGACTTTAGATTTTAGGATCTCATGACTTAGAATAGATCTTGTCTTCTGAAAAACGGATCAAAATTTTAGAAAAGCATGGATGGTAGGGGATTTACTGACCAGAAATATTTGATAATGGAATAGTAATATAATAAATCCAAATGAATAAAAAATGACAAAATCATAAAGCATAAATTAAATTTGAATTAATGTGGGAAAAAAAGAAATCCAAAACATGATTTCTTTACTTTTGTGTTTTTTGTACAAATATCTAGAAACCTCTAAATCAAGATAAAATTAGTTGAGAATGAACATTCTTGTAGAAACTAAGTCTTGTTTTTGATAAATTTATTTACATTTACATGTTTATGCCTAATGATGTAGTTTCCTTTTGAAAACAATATATTTTTCTTGATTTAAGCATACATTTGTCAGAAAGTAAAACAAAGTGATTTTGCATCTTAAGTAAATGTATCTTGATTTAAGAATATTTAGATATTTGTGCTGGAAAAAAGGCAAAAATGCTGTTAAAGAATGTAATTTTTCAGTTTATGAAAGAATTAATATTCAAAATATTAATAAAAGCTGTGATCTCACGGGCCTCTGTCTGCCTCAGGTGGCTCGGGTCACAGGGGTGACGGTGGAGCAGAAGAGGATGATGGGAGTGGAGACCGGTCTGGAGCTCATCACGCTGCCGCATGGAGGCCAGCTCAGACAGGACCTGCTGGAGAGGTGCGTGCTGACCTGAAGGTGCTGCTGTGGATGTCGTGTGATGCGTGATGATGTCATGCTGTGATTCCCCATCAGGCATCACGTGCTGGCTCTGGGCGTGGCGGTGGATCTTCTGGGCTGTACGGGGACGGTGGGTCAGAGGGCGACGGTGCTGCACAGGACCATTCAGCTGGCACAGGAGCTGCGCAACACCACGCATGACCTGTACGCCTTCTCCGCCGTCATGAGAGCGCTAGAGCTGCCACAGGTACCTCCTACGCTGAGGTCAAATGCTAAAATAATACTTCTTTTAAAGAATATCTTTAAGCATGGATAAAAAAATTAACTAATACAAAACAGTTTTGTATTACAAGTCCAAATATTCAAATTAATTATTATCTAATTAAAAACTCCCTAATTTGCCTTCTGTTACAGAATATTAACCTAAACACTGGATAAAGCCAGGTTGAAAAATTCATATTTTTTTCCAAAGGGCATTCTAAATAAAATACAAACCAGTGTCAAATTCTATCTAAATCAAATTCTATTTAAATCAGTGTGAATGATATATGAACAAATCCTTCAGTGAAAACCTTCAGGATATAGATAGAAATAAAACTCTAAGTTATGGTGTTTATAAGTGCTGCTGATGTGGAGAAAAAACTCCCAAACATTAAATATAAGCACTTTCGCCATGTTTTTAAAGATTAAAATGTTGTATAAATAAGTGTGAATGATATATAAACAAATCCTTCAGTACAAACTTGCAGAATATAGATAGGAATAATACTCTAAGTGTTGGTGTTTGTAAGTCCTGCTTAAGTGAAGATAAACCATGTAAAATATATACTGCAACTGAACTCCAGATGCAAATAGATAAAAGAGCCAAAATAAATCAGTGTGAATGATATATGAACAAATCTTCAGTGCTGCTGATGTAAAAAAACAAACTCACAACCTTTAAATACTATAAGCACTTTTACCATGTTTTAGGAATAAAATGTTGTATAAAATGAACAATGTGCTTTCTATAATTTTAATGACAGGTGGTGAGGCTGGAGATGACGTGGAGAGCGTTGAGGCGCAATCACACCGACAGCGCTGTGACGTTCGAGAAGAGTCTCAAACCCTTCATGAAGTCCCTGAATGAGGGCGACGGTGAGTGTTTGTGGTGATCGGGCCGTGTCTGGTGTTGATGCTGAGTGAGTTTCCAGAGAGTGTTATGTGTGTAGATGGCGAGGTGTCGGAAACGCTGTCTCTTCCACACATGGTGCCGCTGCTGAGGCTGATGGAGGGCGAGGACAGTGTGGAGTCCACTGACAGAGGCTGCCAGCTGCTCTACAACCTGCTGCAGTCGGCACGCAACGCCGCGCTACATGCTAACGACTGCACGCAGCACGCTCACGGCCTGCTCTCCGGTACGCACACTCTCAGTCGAGGCTAGATAAAGCCTGGAGCACAAACAATTTTCACTCAGAAATTGCTAGCTGATTTAACAAGTGATTACAAAGATTACACATTAAATTAAATGTTTATTTTTAAGGTAGAAAGACTTTTACTGTTTACTTGCAGAATGCATTAAATAATCTTTATTTACAATTTAAAACATATTGAACATAGCATATTCATGACGTAATTTGGGATTTATCAAAAACTTAGCGTTTTGATCACTCAGAAAGTTAAAAGTGACACAGTGTATTTTATTTTGTATGTTTGCGAGTTCCAAAAAGGGTAAAATATAGCCAAAATGGCTGTTTGTGAAAACGATTCAAGAAACCACTTACAAACAAGTTACAGCAACAATGAAAGAAGGCACTAAGTGCAGTTAAACTATAAGTTTTAAGCTATATTTACTCAAAACGATTAGTTAGAAAGCTTTTTATTTGTTTTATGTTTGTTAATCATCCACAATAGCCATATGTTAAAATTTGTCCAAAATATCAGTTTTGTCACAAATAAATCAAAAACAAGTAAATCAGAAACAAATAAAAAGGTTCTAAGTGCTGATCAGCATATTTGATTCACCTACACAAAAACAGAGAGAAAGTTAGAAGTGATAGAATGTCTTTTTTTTGTATGTTTTCTGAAAAAAGTTTCAGCAAAAATGGGCAAGTCGCTTTAATTAGGTGGCAACACTGACACGCATACACACAAAGTGCTCTGATTGGCCGAATGACCTGTCACTCTCTGCCCCCAGCTGGTTGGGAGCCAATCCCGGAGCTGCTGGAGATGTTTCAGACAGAGTTTGCCCTTCGGCTCTTCTGGGGACAGATGGGTGCCAAAGCCGATCGCAAGGAGCGCTATGCCAAATTCGACAGGATCCTCACCGTCCTCTCCAACAAACTGGAACCGGACGGGAGCTCAGAGGTTTGACCCCTGCTGACGAACAGGGGAACTGAACCTACTTCTGAGATTAATATTCCTGCCATTTATTGTATATTCAGACAGTAAATGTTAAAAACAGACCAGAACGACTGTCCAAGCCAAAGCACAACCATAATGCTGTTGTAAAGGTGAAGTGTGTTGATTCTCTTTCTATAAAATTCCGTATTTTAACACGCTTCACCTTCAGTTTGTTTACAGTCATGATGATGATGTTTAAAAGCTGTGATTGTGTTCACATCTGAGTGAAATATGCCTTAATTGCTTTATTTCAGAGGCACACTTTCTCTTACCCGAAGCATTTCTGACAGTTTATATGTAAAGAATATATCTGAATTTCTTAATGGATTAAAATGGAAATTAATATATCAGACTTTGTCTGTTTAGTTTACAGACAACACGAAAGAACACCATGTGCTTTACTAATATAGTCAGGATTAGGTAAACAGCCTACTCAATGAATTGAAAATGGAACGATGGGACTAAACGAAAGGCAAAAGTGAACAATAAACAAAAACAATGCAAATAGCAGTGGAGCATTTTGGTGTAGATGTCTGTGCACAAATAAATTCACACGCAGTGGAATCCCTGGAAATTGTACTGAAATGCATAAGAGTGAATTTGGTTTTACTTTGACTGGAATATAACAACTGTTGTGTTCAGACAGCAGGGGGAGACAAACACCTAAACACATCCCGCTCATTTACAGTAAAACCAGAACTCACCACCACAACTGATCTGACCAAATACGATTAACATTAACCGTGATGCAAACATGCTGGTGTGTCAGTAAAAAACATTTGAATACCTTAATGCCTATTCACACCAAGATCAACAGCCATGCCTTTAAGGTTTTAACATTCGAACTCACTGTGAATGAGGAAGTCCACACTGGAAGATAATCACACCGATACATTAGATATGATAAACGCTTTCTCAAATCACTTCCGCTGATAAATGAATCAAAACACTGGCAACAAATCAAATTCCATCTTTAATGAAGACTTCATCAACAGAACATTTAAATGAGCAATGCATCTTTAGTGATCATTCTTGGTGTGAATGTAACCTGGCACCCAACAGTTCACCCAAGAAATTAAAATTAAAGGAACAGTTGACCCAAAACTGAGAATTCTGTCATTTACTCACCCTCAAGTAGTTCCAAACCTGTGTGCATGTTCTGCTGAAAGAGATATTTACAAGAAAGTTTGTGACCAGGCTGTTTTGGGTCACCAGTGACTTCGGAATACTACGGAAGTGAACGGTGACTGAAACAGCCTGGTTACAAACTTTCTTCAAAATGTCTTCCTTTGTGTTCAGCAGAACAGGTTTGAAACTTCTTGAGGCTGAGTAAATGATGACAGAATTTCCATTTTTGGGTCAAATATTTTTGTAAGTCATTTACTATGTGGTGCTCTAGCCTCTTTTCAGACATTTACCACAACATAATCACAGAATCATCCCATATATTCTAAGTGTTCTGGAGGCTTATAATCAACTTGAAATTGATTTTATTATTTAATGAGAATCCTGACCTTGACCAGTGTTCTTTATGCATGGCAGCTCAAGCATTTAAAGTGGAGGATGCACTTGTTGATCCCATCAGATGGTGTGGACGCTAATGTAGATGTTATAGCTATTGTTGTTTGACTTTTGAAATAAAAATTGTCAATCATTCAGCACACGTTTGGACACACTTGACAGTTTTTATGCATCATGAAGTGAGAGCTGAAGGGTTCTATGTGCAATAATTAACAAACACAGCAGAAACTAAAATCCATTTTAAAACCAATGTGCAGGAAATCACCAGAAGTAGCTTAATCCATGACCAAAAGAAAGAAGGAGAAATCAAAAAGTAAAAACACTCCCCATGACATTAAAACTGATGGAGATGATGGAGTCACATGAGCACAGCTCACACTCCTTTAAAACACACGATCAGCTGTTTCTAGATGATCTGGATATATGACGCCGGCACGTATCCCACTTCTCCACTGGCCCTCTGAATACGGACCCAGCCATCGCCCTGATCCTCCTGCATCAGACTCAGCTGCTCGCCCACACGCATGGACACGGCGCCCTGACTGCTGCCTGAAACACACACACAGATGCTCACCGGACCCATCTCAGTGTTTACCGAACGCCAACAGAGTGTTGATAAGAGAGCAGCTCACCGTCGAAGTCATAGAGTGCTTTGCACTGACCGATGGGCACGTCCACATCAAAGTCCTCATCAAATTCACATTCGTAGATGTTCTCTGAAGGAGACACGCTGGTATCGCTCAGCACCGTGATGTACTCTGGACTACACACACACACACACACATTAAACCGGTTTACAAACATATTTCAGATCAAACATACGATCTTCAGGAGAGTTTAAACAACACACACAATCCCACATAAAGACAGATGCACTGACCTGACAGGAGTGTGTTGCAGCGTCCCACCTCCGGCTTCGGTCAGCTGACCCTGCGGAACACACCTGTGTTTATATGTGTGGAAATGTTGTTCGTATGAGTCTGTGTGTGTGTTCAGGCATTTGAGGTTTACGAGGACACAAATGTGTATAACGACATGGGTACCACAACGTAAACATGGTTTATGAGGACACTTCCCGTGTCCCTGTAAAACAAAAGGCTTTAAAAAAAACATACTAAATGGTGTTTTGAAAATCTAAAAATGTGTGTAGTTTCCTGTAAGGGGTAGGTTTAGGTGTAGGG
>JAUCMR010021516.1:0-11230 GCA_032357425.1 Enteromius argenteus | reverse complement strand
ACGATGTGAGCAGTGTGGTGTGTGGTTTTATGTGACTTGGGATTGGTGCTGGCATTGGTGTCAGGTGTGCAGACAGGGGATGACAATTAGAACTCTGGTGACTGGGATCGTTGTGAGGGAGTGAAGGTGGAGCCTGGCGTGGATGTAACATTACCCCCTCCTCCAGGGCCCCCTCCCGAGGCGGGACCCCTCCGACGTCATGGTGGTCGCCCTCTACCTCGAGGTGCTGGACGATCTGGATGGGTGTTATGGAAATCGGTTAGGAGTGTGGGATCCAGGATGTTATCACTGGTTATCCAGGCTCTCTCTTCAGGACCGTAGCCTTCCCAGTCTACCAGATATTCGAGGTTACCACCACGACTTCGGGAATCCAAGATGTCCCGGACAGTATAGATGGCTCCATCATCGACGACTAATGGAGGAGGGGGTTCTTCTTCACGGCCAGGCTCTGTGGAGGCAAGGAGAGGGTCATGGTAAGGTTTGAGGAGTGAGACATGGAAGGTGGGATGAATACGGTACTGTGGTGGTAGTTGAAGTCGAAATTTTACCGGGTTGATCTGCTCCGTGATAAAGGGACCAACATACCTGGGACTCAGCTTCTTACAGGGCAGGCGTAGGCGGATGTCCCGAGTAGAAAGCCATACCTTTTGGCCAACCTGGTAATCTGGAGCTTGGATTGTCGTCGGTCAGCTGTGGTTACCTACCTACGCACTGCCCTCTGTAGATGTTGATGTGCTTCGTCCCAGACCCTCTCACTCTCCCGGAACCAGTAATCCACAGCCGGAACATCAGATGGTTCTCCATTCCATGGGAAGAGTGGGGGCTGGAATCCGAGTATGCACTGGAAGGGCTGAGTACAGGAACAGGAAGTGTAACCAACTTGCCAGATGGAAGATGACGTGGAGTCTTGGACATTGCGCATTCCCGACACCCTCTCACGTACCTCTGCACGTCCTGATCCATCCTGGGCCACCAAAACCGATCTTGAATGAGTGAGAGGGTTCTGTTGGTCCCTGGATGTCCTGTGCCCAGTGAGGTATGAGTTGTATGGATGAGCGGAATGCGTTCAGTGGGTGGTACAAACCGGAGATGAGGTGGACAGTCCGGCGGAGGAGCGGGTGCTGGATCGGTTGCGGCTGGAGGGGTTGTCCATTGAATCGGATTCACAAACATTTCCTCAGGGTGAATGGGTTCAATGGCCTCCGGGGACTCCTCAGAAGAATGTATGCGTGATAAGGCATCTGCTTGGATGTTCTTTGGACCTGGTCTGTAAGAGATGGAAAAGTTAAATCGGGTGAAAAACAAGGCCCAACGAGCTTGCCTGGGATTCAAACGTTTTGCATCACGCAGATATTGCAAATTCTTGTGATCTGTTAAAACTTGAAGAGGATGGATGGACCCCTCCAGCCAATGTCTTCATTCTTCTAGTGCGAGCTTGATAGCTAGCAGTTCCCTGTTACCGATGTCGTAGTTTCTCTCCGCCGGACTGATTTCTTGGAGTAATAGGCACATGGACGGAGTTGAGATGGCCTCCCCTGCTGCTGCAACAAAACGGCTCCTACGCCGGTTGTAGATGTGTCCACTTCGACCACAAATGGAAGTTGAGGATTTGGATGAATTAAAATGGGTGCAGTGGTGAAGGCTTGTTTGAGTGATTTAAAAGCTTGGGTGTCTTCGTTAGTCCATGCTAGGGTTTTGGGTTTGCCACGTAACAGGGACGTGAGTGGACTAGTCTTGGTGCTGTATTCTCAATAAACCTTCTATAAAAATTAGCAAAACCCAAGAATCTCTGGAGTTCTTTGATTGTGTTGGGAACAGGCCACTCAGTGATTGCCTCAATATTACTGTCATCCATGCTTACCCCGTTTTGGTCAATGTTGTAACCCAGGAATTGGACGTGATTCAGATGGAAAGCACACTTTTCAGCTTTCAGATAGAGTTTGTGTTCCCGAAGTCTGGTTAAGACCTTTTCGACATGGCCCTTGTGTTCTTGGAGGTTAGTGGAAAAAATTAAAATATCATCAATATAAATGACAAAGAAGTCACTGAGATAGTCTCGGAAAATCTTGTGCATGCAATTCTGAAACACTGAGGGGGCGTTGGCTAGCCCATACGGCATGACGAGATATTCGTAGTGGCCAGTAGGGGTAACAAAAGCAGTTTTCCACTCGTCCCCCTCTCTTATACGGATTAAATTGGATGCGCTTCTTAAGTCCAATTTAATGAAAACCTTTGCTCCTCTGAGTCTTTCAATGGCTGAGGGGACGAGTGGTAAGGGATACTTAAATTTTACAGTGACTTTGTTTAAGGCCCTATAGTCAATGCAGGGTCGCAACCCACAGTCCTTTTTACCCACGAAGAAGAAGCTGGTGGTTCAATGGTGGAAGCCGATGGTTGAACCCTCCAGAACTAAAAGCCAAATCTCTTCTTCATGGAACAAACCGACTCTCAGATGTAGGGGTCCGGCACTTCGTTTGATTTCTTTCTTCGTCAGGGGTTGACCAGTAACCGATTGGACCTTGTAAATTACTTCCGTAGCTTTGGTCTTGAGGCCGAGTTGGCGGGCGAGTTCCCCAGAGATGAAGTTGCCGGCGGACCCCGAGTCGATGAGAGCGGCCACTGTAAATGAGACACCATTAGCAGTAAGAGTTATATTTGATGTAAGAGGATTCATCTTCTCCTGCATAGAGAGGATAGTACTCACCATGGGCCGAGGAGGTCGTGTGGGGCAGTCATTGATGTGATGGTTGGACTGCCCACAATACAGACATAACCCCATAGTGAGTCTACGTTGACGTTCTTGTGGTGATAAACGACGAGAATCCACTTGCATGTGTTCATGAGTTGGTTCTGGAGGGTTGTGGTCCACTGACGGGCTGGGGGTTCTTATTACAGTGCTTGAGGCTGTCGTGGAATATGAGGTCACTCGCGCTGAGCATCGGATGGTAAGTTGAAGAAATATTTCTAATCCAATGGCGTCGTCATGCGGGGCCAGCATGAGTCGAAGGTTGGGCTCCAATCCTTGTCGAAAGGTGGTGAGTAATGCTCTTTCGTTCCAGCCGCTTGCAGCCGCTAACGTGCGGAAGCGAACGGTATACTCTTGTATACTCATAGAGCCTTGTTTGAGGGAAGGGATCGGGTGAACTCATCTTTGCAGTCTCTGGTCCAAGCTTCTGTAATGAAGCGGACAGATGCTGAAGGTAAGTAGTAATCAATGAAGTTATTTATTTTCAGAGATGAGTTCAAACAAAGGAGAAGTGCAATTCAAAGAGGTGAGTAAACAGTTCATAGAATAATTTGGAGAGTGGAACTTGAGAATGATGTTAATCCTTTCCTTCCACAGATAGCGGCACCACACACCACAGATGACGAGGAGAACACTGGAGAAGATCCTGGAGACTGGAGAGGAGCAGAACTGCAAGATCACAAGGAAATAGCAGGTAAGTAATACAGGTAGATAATACAGGTTAGTGGCTATGGAGTTAGCGTGAGTCCACTTCACAGGAACGAGCTTGGACGATGTGAGCAGTGTGGTGTGTGGTTTTATGTGACTTGGGATTGGTGCTGGCATTGGTGTCAGGTGTGCAGACAGGTGATGACAATTAGAACTCTGGTGACTGGGATCGTTGTGAGGGAGTGAAGGTGGAGCCTGGCGTGGATGTAACACACACTCACACACACATGCACACAAACATTTTTATTGTTGGTTTAACTTTAAAAAGTGTGTGATCTGCTTGCCTTACAAAATTACTTAATGCAAAGTTAAAGATCAATTTACAGAAACTGAAAATATCATGTTATCTGATCAATATTAATTGTTTAAAAGTTCAGTTAACAAAATAAAAGAAAACAATTTTGTTATCAAACCATAAAAAGTACATGGATTGTTCTAAAAGAATCCAAAATAATTTTCTGTAGAAAAACGTTGTTTTTTTTTCAAGATTTTTTTAATTGTTGGAATAAAAGGATTTAAAGAAAAAATATTGTATCAAAGTAAAAAAAAATGGTATGTGTTTTTATACATATTTCTTTTGCCAGGTTTAATTACTTTAGTTTTGAACTACGTAAAGTGTATGAGGGCATGACATGACATGCACCATTTGCGTTAACTTCAGACATCAGAACTGGTGAGTAGTATAACAGTTGTATTTTAATGTAAAAGTCATAAGTCTTTAACCTTACGTTGGCAATGTAGGTTGGTTTGATAAACTCCTTAGATAAAACATGAATGTTTCAAAATATGAAACTAATGGTAAGAATTACATAAATCATTATTAATAGCTATGAATTTAAGTATTAACTGTAAAGTTTAATGCGTTATCCCGCTCCCTCTTGTGGACAATATTAGAATTACAACCCTTCACTTGAAGTTTTGGCATCCGAACTTTATGCCTTGGGATTCAAAAACTTATTAATGTTTGTGTCAGTCTTAACCTAAGAAATATGTAGCCTAAAGTTAGTTTCCATTAAAGAATATACAGTTAGTTGGTAGAGTAAGCATTTCATTTTTTAGATTTTAAGCCTTCTACTTCAGCATTATGCATTAATGTTTCACTATTTTATTTTAGTTATTGTCATATTTCTTTATTACAATTTCATTTGTACTTTAACTTTCTAAACTTTGTAGATTATGACTCGTGGTAGGACACATAAGCCAGCAGGTGGGCTTTAGCAGGTGGTTTCAGTGTATTGGTGAAAGAGTTCTCAAAACTAAATATATAAGACATCCCATTTCCAGTTCTGAGATCTGGACTAATCTTTCCCTGTCAGTTTTTGGAAATGACAACAAACAGAACAAACATTGGTTGTGGGTTATTTGGCATGACAACCACAGGGGACTAAAAGACCAAGTGCTGCTAGCAAGGAAAATTAAAAAGAGGCAGCCTCCAGATACTCGTGCAGAAGAAAAGCTTCATGGTGACACCAATTTCACAGAAGAAAGGCCTACAGAAATTGGGACACTTTGTATATCACAAGACTCAACACACAGTAACAGTCAATTACATGACAGTGAAGATGATGTTGCTGATACCACATGGGAGAGTGCTGATGAAAATGAAGACCCGTTACAGGATGATACTGACAAAACAAACACCAACAAAGCTACTCAGTCTTGTGCTGTTGATCAGGAAACTGTTGGGACTGCAGTTAATGTAAGTGAAATTCCTGAAGATCTAACCAGCAAAGAAAGTGACGTACATACTAGTTTGATAGAGTTCAGTGAAATGTCAACTGATTTTGTCAAGGAAAGGACAAATGATTTTGACTCATTAGTTACAGCAACAGAAACTGCTGAAAAGGACAGTCAACCACAGAGAAATCCAAAGAAGATTAGAAAGGTTTGTTCTGTTCCAAAAAGCTTTAAAATTTCACAAAAAGAAATGGAGATCAATAAAACCTAAAATAGGTTCAGTGCAATTAAGGAAACCATTGACTCATATCATATATGAGGCATTCAACAAAGTGAACCCTAACTGTGTACTTGCCTTCAAGTACCAAAATGCCAGATTGATGCACAGCAGGAAAAAGAATTCTGCTTTTGTAAATATTCGTGCAGTTTGCACATTTTCAACATGCAAAGCTCAGTACATCTTTGTAATGAAGAGAAAACCTACAAGCATACAGAGAAAGGTTTTCATGACTGTTTATCGCCATGGACAAATCTGCCATTTAAAAGAACACACTCGAAAACGGCAGGCATCCAATGTTCGTAGAGGAAAAATCGCAAAAGTCATCCATAAAGGAGTGAGCAATGTTTACTACAGTAAGCTCAGGAGGACTCCTGTGGAAGAAATAATGGCAGACAAATCATTTCCTCTGAGGTAAAGAATGCTGCATCACTACATGACAATGTATTGTTGGAAATGCATTTAACACAACAAATTATGAAGGAATGTGACACCAGTTACACTTGGTGTGGAGAAAAAGGTATCCTAAGTGTTGAGAGAGAAATTCAGGTCGAGACAAATTGATCCTTCAGAAGAATTTATTCTTGTACAAGGACTCATCTCACAATCAGAAAGGAGAAGAGTGAGGAGCTCTCACCTCTTCTGTTTTTATACACACACACACACACACAAACATTTCTCAGAACTTGTGTCATTTACATAGAATTCTGAACACATGCACACTCTATATCCGTATATAAAAAAAGCATTTCCATAAAAGGTATTGATTTCAGCTTAAACACTCTATATATATCTCTTAAATCAGAAAACAACTCCATATAGGGAGTTCACCCCAGCCTTAAGGGCAATAGAAGATATCACATCTTTTTGAACTCTGCTTGCACAACTTCTGCTTTTCAGTCTTTAGCTGGCATCCTGAAATAACTAACAGGATGCAGCATCTTGCAGCCCTCAGACACTCTCTGCATAAAACAGCATGTGCAGATAATTAAAACATTTCTTAAGCACACAATAAAAGCTAAACTCTTTAATACTCATTTTTCCAATACACACTGGAAAGGGAATTTCAATCTTAGCGACACATATGAGGAAAAAGCCACCAGTAACCCTCTATTTGGATGCCACTAGTAGTGTGGTGTCTAAAATACCAGAACAGAAAAAGAGAGTGCTTTACTATGCCCTTGTTTTGGCAGGTCAGGGCCATGGCACACCACCTTTGCCCATTGCTGAAATGCTGTCAAATGATCACACTGTGCCATCTCTTTCTTTCTGGCTGATGCAATTTTTACACAACCTGTCAAAGTTCACTACACTTACAATCAGGTACTTGGAAACAGATTATAGTTGGGCACTTATACAAGCTGTTCTACTGGCTTTCAATAAAGAGAACATTCTGTCATACCTTGACATATGTTTTGATGTTTGCCAGGGCAAGGATGATGGGATGGACAGCAAAAGCTTCACTGTTATACATCTTTGTTCAGCCCATGTGCTTAAGGCTGTGGCCCAGGCCATTTGCAGGCATGTGACAGACAAAGGACACAGGGAGTTTGTGATTTTTGTGTTCGCAAGATTGCAAAATAGCCAGACTCTAGATGAAGCAATTCGGATCTTTCAGGCTCTTTGCATTGTCCTTAATACAAGGACAAATACTACTTCCGTAAAGGAGAGTGTTGAGGCTCTTCAGAGGCTGATTCAGTGCTTCATCCTGGACATAGACATGCCAGAAGTCCAGATGAACACTGCAGATGATAAGTATGAGCACTCTAAAACAATTGTGGGAAGGTCTTGCTTCTCAACTGTCTTTAGAAGAGCATTTGATGAGGCAACTAAAGCAGTCACTCAAGAGGAAGAGTCTTCAGAAGAGAACCTGTACTACAGTCCAGGCGTCATTCAAACACTTTTTAACACATACATGGCTGTCTTTCCCTTGTGGAGTGGAGTAATGCTGGGTGACCTAAAAAGACATGCTGCAGACAAAGACATTACATCAGTGGAAGATGGAGGACAAAGACAAGACAACAAGACAAGAGAAACTAATTGTCATGTAGAAGGATGGTTTTCCATTGTTAAGCAACACATCCTAATGAAAGCTCGTAGACTTGCGGGACTGTGGGCAGGCAACTTTGTATGCAAAATGTACTCTTCTCTGCAAGGACGATACACAGAGCATATAATGCAGCATGGCTTTTCTCTAAAAGTTCTCCAAAAACCTCAGAATTTAAAGGATATCAAATTTGCAGAAGAATCATGGGGGGAAAAAGAGAAACCGACTGCTTCTACGATGGGAGAGTCCAAGTTTTACTCCATCCCAAATTCATTACCACATCCTAAAAGGAAGCAGTTAAAGAAGCCCAAAAAGTGCATGGAGCAAGATATCTCAATTACAGTAACAGAAAAGAATGAAAAAGAGCAACCTACAAAGCTTGGAGAGGCTACATTTGCTCCCGAAAAGAAGCAGCAAAGGAAGCCCAAAGCGCAAGACCATATACCAATAAATATACAAGATGGAGTATGTAAATTACACAATATAATTATATTAGTCTAAAAAGTATTATAAAATAATTAATGTAAAATCACAACTTGAATTTGATTTACAGCCAGAACAACTTTGGCAAAATAAGGAATGTGAAGTGGTTGTAGCTGCCCAAAAAATGGCAAACAACAAGACATGGATGTCTCTGAGACAGAGCGACTTCATTATGTCACAAGCCGCACCTCCGTGGCTCTCTCCGGTCAACAGCAGCGGGAACCTTCGCCGGTGTCACGATCAGCTGATGTGCCAGTCCAGCTATGGATGGCACTTCAGCCCTTCATGAACTGTATTTGTCTTTTGCCCTGTCTTACGTGCCCTTATGATCTTTGTTCTGTGTATGTTTCTTGTCCATGTGCTCTATGTTTGTTTACACACCTGTTCCCTCATGTCTGCTCCTCATTTGTAACCCCGCCTTCCTCATCAATGATCATTCCTGTCCAGCCGTGTTCACAGGTGTCCTGTATTGTCTCCCTGATTAGTCTTTGTATAAATTCAAGCCCCATGTCCAATGTCTTTGTCGATTGTTAATGTTTCCCTGACGTGTATGTGGTTTGTATCTTTTGCTTTGTTCAGTTTGTTTCTTTATGTTAAATAAATGTCTTCGTCGTTGTATTCCTGCCTCCGAGTTTCCGTGTTCACTGAAAGAGCTATCGATTAACGCTTCACCACAGCGCTGATTTGTGACAGAACAATCGAACCATACAAAGAGATGGCGTTCTATTCCCGGGACGCGCACATCTCAGCGGGCGTTTACTCGCGTCCGCAATCCCGACCTCCACGGATATCGGGAGGATATCCACAGCTTCCCGGCTCCCGTTTGGCTATCCGCCGAGGACCGCCGCCGAAATCGTCTGGCTCCGCCAAGCCGCGGGGTGCGGCTCCGGTTTCGGTTTCGTTTTCGCGGCACGGATCGCCGAGTAAAGTTCCCGCGATTCCGATTCCACCTCCATTGACTCTTTCTCCGGACACAGCGAGGAGAATCCAGGAGATATTTGAACTGGCGTTCAAAATGGCGACCGAGTCTGCAGAGTCTCATCCACAAGCGCGGTTGCCAGTGCCGTCTAAATCCCCTGCGGTTCCGAAACCGCGAAAGACTGGTTTTAGCCCCGTTTCACGGCGTAGTAAGCTGTGTAAAGCTCAGATGGTCCCGGTTTCACAGCCTAAGAGGCTGTTTCAAGCTCAGTCAGTCCCGGTTATACAGCCAGGAGTGCTGTTTTCAGCTCAGTCGGTGCAAGTTTTACAGCTGGAGGAGCTGTCACCCGTCCTAGCGATCCCTGATCCGCTAGCGATGGGTTACAACATCGTATCACAGCGAGAGGGGCTGTGTGATGTCCAGTTGGTCTCTGTCTCACAGCTAGGGGAGCTGTCACCCATTATAGCTATCCCTGATCCACTATTGACTGGCTCAGACATCGCAGCACGACGAGAGGGGTCGTGTTCAGCTCAGCCAGTTTCAGTTGCACAGCCTGACGAGCTGTTGAAGGCCCTCGCGGTTTCTAGCCCGCATGTAACGGGTCCCACTCCCGAATCACGGTATGAGGAGCCGTGTCATGTCCAGTCAGTCCGGGTTGCACAGCCTGACAAGCTGTTGAAGGTCCTCGCGGTTCCTAGCCCGCATGTAACGGGTCCCACTCCCGAATCACGGTATGAGGAGCCGTGTCAAGTCCAGTCTGTCCCGGTTTCGCAGCCAGTCGAGCTACCGGAGGTCTGTGACCCAGACTCATGGTGGCCGGATCCGCCAGACGCTGTCTGTGATCCCGAGCCCGAGTAGCCGGATCCACCAGATGCTGTCTGTGATCCTGAACCCGAGTGGCCGGATCCGCCAGACGCTGTCTGTGATCCAGAACCAAAGTGGCTGGATCCGCCAGACTCGGTCTGTGATCCAGATCCTCAGCTATTGAACTCACCCGAGCTCCATGAAGACTGTGAGGCCCCATGGCCCGAGCCGCCAGTATCCATGTGTGACTTAGACACTCCATCGGGTCCGCCAGTGGCTGCACGTCCACTGGAGATGTCGGCGTTAGCCATAGAATCTCCAGAGTCCCCATTGGTGGCTGCAGTGCCCATGGAGGTCCCTGAGTTACGGTCCAGTCGGCCTAGAGGGGTGCCATCACAGTCTATTCAGTCTCAGAGGGCGATGTCATTGACTGTTGGTTGCAAGAGGGCGCATTCATTCCTGGTCTGGTCTCGAAGGGCGTATTCACTGACTGGTTGGTTGTCAAGGGCGCAATGTCAGTCTGGTGGCCCCAAGAGGGCTCTGTCGTTGTCTGGCCGAACCAGAGAAGCTCTGCTGTCGTCTGCTCCGCCCTGGAAGATGGCCTCGCTGTCTGTCTCACCCAAGTGGGCGTTCCTGCCACCCGATCCACCCTGGAAGGCGTTCCCGCCGTCAGGTCCGCCCAGGAGGACGTCTCCGCCACCTGCTCCGCCCGGTGGGTCTCTCCGCCGCCTGCGCCACCCCGGTGGGCTTCCCCGCCATCTGCACCGCCTTGGAGGACATTGTCGTTGGCCTATTTGGCCCAGGAGGACACTATTGTGGACTGTTCGGCCCAGGAGGGCAAAGTCATTGTCTGGTCCGCTCAAGTGGGCATCTCCTCCATCTGGACCGCCCTGGGGGGCATCTGCTCCACCCTGGTGGACGTTTCCACCGCCTGATCCTCCCTGGTGGGCGTCTCCATCATCTGGTCCGCCCTGATGGGCGTTTCCACCACCTGTTCCGCCCAAGTGGTCCTCCCCGCCGTCGGATCCGCCCTGGTGGGCGTACAAACTGTTTGGTCGGCTCAGGAGAGCGTTACCGGTCCCCAGTAGGCCTAGGTGGCCTGCTCTTCTGTCTGATCCGCCTTGGAGGGCGGTTCTCCCGTCTGCTCCGCCCAGGTGGAAGTCTCCACCCCCTGCTCCGCCTTGGAAGGGATTCCCGCTGTCTGGTGTTCCCTCCATCCCACCCCACTATGTATGGACTTATCCGCCTCCTAGCCACCTCCCTCCTGTATGTCTTTTGTTGTTGTTTTTTCACGTCTGGAAGCCGCGCCTTTGAGGGGGGGCTATGTCACGATCAGCTGATGTGCCAGTCCAGCTATGGATGGCACTTCAGCCCTTCATGAACTGTATTTATCTTTTGCCCTGTCTTACGTGCCCTTATGATCTTTGTTCTGTGTATGTTTCTTGTCCATGTGCTCTATGTTTGTTTACACACCTGTTCCCTCATGTCTGCTCCTCATTTGTAACCCCGCCTTCCTCATCAATGATCATTCCTGTCCAGCCGTGTTCACAGGTGTCCTGTATTGTCTCC
>JAUCMR010021515.1:0-11231 GCA_032357425.1 Enteromius argenteus | reverse complement strand
CAAATCTTCGGCACGAACGCCAACTAACTACACTCGCTAATAACAAAAACATACAAGCGTCAGCTTCCGCTCCTAACTTAATGTTCTATACAAACAAATTTCTACGTGTTGTATCATGTAAATCACGTGACATACTAACCTTGTCTCAACACTATGAGTCAAAGATAAATCCCGTTGTGAGCTCCTTTAAAAGGGCAAAAATCAAATCACAACGTAATCAAATGCCAAGTCACAAGCAGAGAGATACCACAAGTAGAAAATGAACATCAATTCAAACTAATGTTCCGAACTCGGTGGACAGCGTGACAAACAAATGAGAGCTCCACACAGGAAAACCACGCTCTCCCGTCTTGCGTCATTTCCGAATCCTTAAAGCAGGCAGATGCAGCGGATTGGCTCAGAGGTAGGCGTTGTCTTCTCCATGATAGGTTCTTGATCCAGCGATCATCCAATCTTGGACTCTAGCGGTAAGAAAATGAACCCATAGAAAAAAAAAACACCAATCTTTCCACACATTATTGCAACTTTTCGGACACATAACGTCCGAATATTATTACGGGACATAACAGAGCTCTATAACACATGATATCAACAATCAACACTTCAGTACTATAACACTATAAGATAAAAACCACATGTTTACACGCTGAGATCTCCTTCATCTCAAGTCTGAGGGATTTTTAAAGCTTGGAAAACTGGTCCTGTAGGTTTTCATCATGAGCTTTTTTGTATTTCAGCTCCAGTGGTAGTTTACAGCCAACAGCCCACCTCCATGTCATACAACGTAACTCAGGTGGTCCAGTCTGCTGCACCTGCCCCTGCCCCTGCATCTGCCCCTGCACCTGCACCTGCCCCAGGTGAGCAGAAAAAGCCTAGTTTAATGACATTCTGCTTTGGTCTGCCTTCAAACACTGGAAGGTTTCAGCATGCACATGATGCACCTGTCCAGAACAGTTCATTAGAGGTTTATGATGGTATTATATGTGTCTCTTGAAATACCTTCAGCTGGAGTTGGTCCTACACGTCCACTTTACATCCTGGGGCAGATGACATGTCCTTACTGTCAGCAGCAGGTCATCTCAGAGAAAGTGTATGTCAACGGTGTGATGGTATGGGTCATCGCAGCTGTTCTTTTCCTTTGCGGGTAAGAAGTGTATTTACAGTATTCTTCAGAGTATCTGGTCCACTTTGCAAGATCGTTTTTACTTAGAGAAGGGATTGTTTGACTAACATAATGAAACTTGTATTTGATATATTTTTATTTATTTTTTTGGATATGCTGAACTGAATGAATGAAACACTAACCAACTATAATATTAACTGATTCACAGTAATTCTTCTGTTTTCTGTCCAGAATGTGGCCATGTTGTTTGATCCCGTTCTGTGTGAAATCCTGCAAGGATGAACAGCGTCGCTGCCCATGCTGCAAAGCCCACATCTAGGTGCAAAGACGCATGTAGCTTGTTCTAAAGCAAAGAAAATCTGGAAAAGCCAAATGAAACATTTACCACCAGCATCTTATAGACATTGTTGTACTTTCTAATTCCCAAAAAAAAAAAAAAAGAAAAATACTCTTATGGGTTTCTCTTTCCTTACATGTAGATATACATTATTAAATATATTCATACTGCATATGATTTATATCTTTTATGGTGGAATTTATACTGAACTGTTGATATGTTGATCTTGTAATGTAACAATGCAGTTTATACTTTTAATGTCTGTTTGTCAAACAACACAATGGATTCAACTATTCTCAGTAAAGACAATTAACATCCATGCCTTTGTATGGCCTTTGCATTCTTTGTTAATGAGACACATTGATTAAGTTTGCTGATTTTTTGGGTTCACTTCTGTATAAAATCAAAGACAAATATGTCAGGCTGTTAATGGGAAGAAAAATAATTAGAAAACAAAGGAACTGAAAATACAGAAAGTGAAATGAACGATTGAATATTACCTTATTCCTTTGCTGTTTACTATGTTTTAACTTCTTAACATTCCTGTGTACTACCCGCGGGACATTGCATGCTTTAAGGGTCAACTTTGTGACATACAATAACTCACAAAAATTAGGTGAACCATTTGAAGATACAATAAACACAGCAGGTTCAATTAGTGTTTTTGTCATGCTGCCAACAAAAAAAATAATTACAAAACTGAAGGAACTCATATATAAAGCCTCCACTGATTCATAACATTCCAAAAAAAATGCTGTAGTTAGACTGTAAAGGGTCCAGACAACTAATTCAGTGAAATATTTAGTCTATGACACATTTTTATATTGCTAAACATCCACGGAATGTGTTAATATGGTTTCAAATTAGCCGACGAATAATCAAATCTTTGGTGCATTCTGAAGTATAGCTTCTTTTCACATGTAAATGTTATGGATACAGGGCCTACAGGGGGTGCCGTTTTGCGCGACTGTTGTACGAACGTTTTGCCCAGGGTCCCAAACGAACGTTTTGCAAGCGTTGTGTAAAAGAGATATATGATAATCCAATTATAGTTAATACTCTTAAAGCATGGAGATCAATATGTAGGCTTGACGGTAGATCCAAACTGACTTCTTTCTTTACCCCAATATTGAACAATCCTGATTTAACCCCAGGAATTTTTTCACATAGGCAAATTATAGGGGTTTAAAAAATGCCTGTGGTTCGGAAAAATATGGAGTCTATGTATGATTGTAAACAGTATTTCTCTTGTATGTGTACAAACAAATATTTTCTTGGCATAAGACCAAAAGTCAGTTTTATAAAGTCTGGACTCCATATTTGGACTACATAGAAGCACAACTTCACTCTATTATATTACAAGGAATATTTTAATTGTGTATTTCTAGATATTTTTTAAACTTTTAATTATTTGTTACATATGGGGGAGCTTCAGCACTGCATATGATGGCGATACTCCAGGTGTATCAGGCCAAACTCCTCAAGTCTCTGGATGAAGGTGGCCCAGACCCTGAAGTCTTCAAAGATCTCCGACAACCCACGGAGCTCGCCCTCGACTTCAACCAATTTTGGATCTGAGACCGTTGAACCACACGCTTTCGAAAAGCCCATTTAAAATGATTACTCTGAAGCAAATCCTCTCACACATCAGAGCAAGGGTCTGGTTTATCTCTCGATTTGAAGGATGCTTATTTTCACATTCAGGTAGCCCCCCGCCACAGGCACTTCCTAATGACCTTGTGATATTTGGGTAACATGTCAATTAGGGTGTGGTTATGAGTTCTAAAATGATCTAAAATCTTCATTAAAAGTAGGCTCCCTTGTCAATGATCCAGCACCTCTCAAAAGCTGTGTTCAAAATTCTATTGTCTTGCCCCTGATTTTAAACTTTAGGGTTGTATTTAATTTGTGTGGTTTTTGTATGTCTTTGTATGTGTTCATCTGAGAAAAAAAAATACATTACATAAACCTGAGATGGCATAAAGGGGAATAAATGAAGAGACATTTTTAGTTTTGAACGGACTAGCCTGTGTTATACAGAATCCAAGAACATGCAGGAATAAAAAAAAAAAAACAGGATTAAAACTTTTTGAAAAAGTCACTTTTTTTTCTTTTACTCAATGCCCATGTCTGAAATAATAAATACCTTTGAAATAGTTTTTCTTTTTGCTCCCCATGTGTATGCCCATATTTGGTTGTTCCTGTCCTCAATTAGTTGATTGAGATAATTTGTTCCCAGAACAAGAGAGTTTCTCCCAGAGAAAAAAAGGCGATGGAGTTCGCCACCCACCTCTGCGACCTGGTCCAGAAGGACCTCTCCATCTATGGGTTCACGGAGGAGTTTTGTCGGCTGGCCAGAGTGGCCACATTGGATGATGCGGTCCTCGTATGTCTGTTCCGGCTCGGTGCCTGTTACCATCGCCCCGTGGATCTCCCAGGGAGGGAGGCTGTCCGGGCCCGAGCCGAAGCCAGCCCACTGTCCACTAACCAGCCGACAGACCCGAGGGAGGAACACCGTCCGATTCCTGCGCTGCCAGAGCACCCACAATTCCCGTGCCACCAGAACGCCCTCCAATTCCCGCGCCGCGAATGCGCACTCTGATTCCCGCGCAGCAAGATCGCCGTCCGATTCCCACGACACGTCAGCACCCGCCATAGCTCGCGATGCCTGAGCTCCTGCCAGAGCCTGCACCTACTGAGTGGTGTCCAGTGCCAGCCCACGTAAGTGCCTCCCGAAGGCCTGTTTCCGAGTCACGGCTGAGAGAGCCGTTCCAGTTCCCCGCGGATTCCGTTCCTGATCCCCACGGCTTCTGTTCCGTCGTCACGGCCAGGAGAGCCATTCCAGCTGCCCGTAGATTCCGTTCCGCATTCACCGCTGGGAGAGCTGTCCCTGATCCCCGCGGATTCCGTTCCGCCATCACGTCCGGGAAAGCCATTTCAGTTCCCCGCAGATTCTGATCCGTCATCATGGCCAGGAAAGCCGTCCCTGATTCCCGCGGGTTCCGTTCCGCATTCACGGCCAGGAGAGCAGTTCCAGTTTCCCGCGAATTCCGCTCTGCAGTCACGACCAGGAGAGCCGTCCCTGATCCCCGCGGATTACGTTCCGCAGTCACAGCCTGTAGTGCTGGCCCCTCCACCACCGGGGGATGTTATGAGGTGTGAAGATGCACCTTTCGGGAGAGGGGGAGTAAAGTGCCCTTGCCCTGTGTTTTGCCCATATTTGGTTGTTCCTGTCCCCGATTAGTTGATTGTGATAATTTGTTCCCAGCTGTGTCCCCCAGGTGTTTGCAGTTCTCCCACAATTTCCATATGTATATTTACCGTGTGTTCCGGAGTCTCCCTTATCAGTAATTATATATATGTCTACATGTTCTACGCTGTATCCTATGTTTCAGAGTTTGTAATGAAAAGAATTCCCGTTTGCACACTCCGCGACTCCTGTGTTCTCCTTGACAGCACGAGGTTGTGACAAATAAATCATAAAACTATTAAATAAAAAAATAAAATGAAAATGAAAATTCATTGGCTGCCCTAATTATTACTCAGTATGCCATTATAATTACACTGGTAAGAACATCAATAAACATGATTCACAATTAATTTAGCACAGAAATGTGAATTTAAAAAAAGAAAAGGCAATGTATTTACTATTTATTTATTATTATTTTTATTTTTTTTGCTACTTAAATATGGTTCCTCAGATTCGGAAACAGAATTGGTTTTGGTTCTCACGTCAAACACAAATCTGCCAAAAGTACAATTATAAAGTAACATTTCAAGTATTAAAAACCTGGTATATGTTTAAAAAATACAATAAATGTTTTGTAAAACTTCGCATTTTAATAATGAAGTATCTTCTTGTTTGACTTTGAATGTTTCTTCTATCATCATCACTCTCCTCTGTAATAAACTCCACCTTTATAATAATGTCCATAAACACAGAGAAAAACTCCTGCTGAGATCCACACACTGTCCTTTTTAAGATGTTTCACAAGTTCCCACTTCCTCATTAATAAATATTGTAAGCATGTTTGGCGTGCTGTCTGGGGAGCAGGCTGGGAGCTTGGCGGACCCGAGCCCTAGGGACTTAACCCCTAGTGGGATAGGGCTGGGCAGAGCTTAGTGTCTGGCCTGGTCCCCGCGTGCCCCATAGGAGGAAAGTGAGATGCGTCAATAGATTGCTTGAATAGCACTTCTGGCGATGCGGGCTATAGTGAAGCGAAAGGCAATTAATGGAATAGGAGAAAAGATGCAATGTAACAGTTATAAAGTGCAGAGGCAGACTCTGGACCGGATGACAACGATTACTGGAGATGGAGGGATTTGAACGTCTTCCAGAGAGTAAGATAGGACTGTAGGGTTCTAGGGGAAACTGCTTGAAGGATGGAACAGAGGGAAGCTTCGAGGAGGGGTTTTAAGGGATGGTTCATGGAAATATTCGTTGCAAATAAGGAAGAACTGGGGTTGGCTGCATCTGGGGCCAGTATCCTGAATTTCTGAAATGAGAAACGAGGGAGAGAGTCAGCAATTTGGTTCTCTTTTCCTGAGATGTGTCTAGCAGTTAGAATGAATTGATCCTGAGATCCAGATTAGGCGTCTAAGGAGCGGCATGATAGCGGGGAGGTGGGAGCTATGTTTATTGATACAGTGCACGGTAGCTTGGTTATCGCAGTGGATTACGATGCTTGAAGCTGACCATTCTTTTGCTATGACAATAGGGTATAATTCAAACAGAGCAGAGGATGTTAGGTGTTGGGGTAGGTTTGATAGTTGGGCGGGCCATGTTGAGGCAAACCAGCGGATAGAGGGGGCTGCGTAAGTGAAATGTTGGATGTCAACAGGGGAAGGATCAAATCACTGTAAAAGAAAGATTGGCCATTCCATTGTCTTAGGAAAGTGATCCAGGCAAGGGTCGGTTAGTGTAATATGCTCTTTGAGGTTGGGGACAGAGGAGGCGATAGTGAGCAGATGAGAAATAAAGGGGGGGCCTTGGGGAATTATGCGCATGGCAAAATTGAGATCACTGAGAACTGACAGCATTTCGCGTTTTGAACATTGAGGGCTGGTCAGAATGTTAGAAGCTATTAGAATGATTCTGTCGACTTTCTCTTTTGGGAGGGAAGCGATACATTTTTGGGGGAATCAAGGTTGATACCTAAGAATTCGATGAGGGGACTTGAACCTGAAGTCTTTCCTGAGCTATGGGGATACCTATGTCAGCAAAGACTTTTTGGATTTTGGTAAGATTAGCTGCCGGGATGTCTTTGGGAGGGGAAATTATTAGAAAGATGTTGAGGAGGTGGATGAGATAGGGAATTTGGTCATTGTTTGTGAGAATCCAGCAGATTGCTTTGGAAAGAATGTCAAATATCTTTGGGCTACTTTTACAACCAAAGGTGAGGCAGACTGCGAAGTAAAAATTCTTGTGCCAGCGGATGCCAAAATGATGCCAAAAGTCGGGGTGGATGGGCATGACTTTAAAAGCTTAGGTTAAGTCAACCTTTGCTAGTCATGCTCCGTCACCGGCTTTTTGGTTGGTAGATATCGTGATATTGAATTCACTGTTGTCAAATCTGCTAATGTAAATAATTATGTAAGGTAATGTAAATAGTGCTGTTGAAAAAATTGAGTTGCAAATGTTATTGGATAAAACACCTCAGCAACTGCCTCAACATTTAATTGTACACTCTAAAAAAAATGGTGCTTAATAGAAACTAAAAGTAGTTCGCTGGCTTGTAATCATTGGGGAATCATTTTAGTGCTATATAGCACCTGAACCAACCCAAAGAACCACTTATCCGGTGGAGAGTGGATAATGAGGCCCACTTCACCGGAAAACGAAATGCAGCCATCAAAGGCTTTGAGTGAGTATACTGAAAAAAACACTAAAAACTCATTTCATATGCTGTTAATTTTATTTAAAACAGAGATATTACAACATTTTTCAGATTCTTTATTTGTGTGCAGAGCTTTTGTGATGGAGCAGGGACAGCAGGAATTTGACGACAGCTGAAACAAAAAGTATAAAGTAAGATAATTTTATTATATCTAACACAAAAATCAATTGAAAGTGTGCTGTTAAAATGACTGCTTTTGTTTGTTTGTGCATTTTTGTAGGATCTCAAATCCTAGGAGCACTGAGGATGGAGAGCCCACAGCAGTGAAAATATGTAGTACAATTAAGCATGGGTCTGCATCTGTTATTATAATTGTGTGAAAATTTTAGGGTGGGCTTGTAATGCAATTCATTTTGGGACAATTTTAATTTATAAGTGGTAACACTTACATTTTTGGAGTATAAAATAAGTCTTGTTCTAAAGCGAGATCTGCCCTATGTCTCCTTTGAAGTACCATTCCAAACACTCTAAATGCTAAGGAAAACCATACTAGGCAGGGTACGCAATTGACTGTTGGGATCAGGCTGTAATGCACACCTGTCATCTCAGATAATTACATGACCTCCAACATTAGAACAAGTTAAATGGGCGCGTTCCAATGTGCCTAATAATTACTAATTATAACGTGCTTATTTTACTTGTTAAAGTCAACATTATGGGACCACAATCCGAACTGTGATATGATAGGTGGAAGTATACATCTGATAAATCATGATTGTAAACTGCCATAAAAATTACTAAAAGGATGATGGTTACATCAACATGGCGGATCGCATTCATACTCAACGAGATTTGACTGTGGAGTATGTACTCCTTTAGCGCTCGTTAAGTAAGTCCTTATTGAAATTAAGTGCCTACTCATTGAGTATGCGGTTTCGAATGCAGCCATACACTCTCAATTAGATCGTCTGAAGACGAGTCCATAAATACCAAACATGAAATGTGTTGACATTAGGAGGTGATATTAGCTAGTGATCTATCATAAACATGCATAAACACATGTTCTCTCTGTAACACATGAGTCTGAGAACAACAGTCCAACAAATACATCTAAAGAGTCAAGACTCAGTATTATACCAGCCACTTTACTTTTCATTTTATATAAATCGTGTGTGCTTTTATCTATATCTATTTCAATGAATGCAGTCAGAAATGTACAAGTAACTTCAAAATACATTTTCCATATATATACACACACACACAATTAAGGAATGAAGTTTATTCCACACTGTTGGCAGATAAAACTCTGTAGTGTGAATTCTCGTCTACACTTTAAGTCACTTCAAGACATGTGGAGTAAAACTTTCCATACTAAGGCTCATCTCCAGTGTGAACTCTCATGTGCCTGTCATATCTTTCTTTTCGGTATAATTTTTTTCCACACTGTTGGCAGGTGAAGGGACTCTCTCCTGTATGAATCATCATGTGTTGATTAAGGTTTCTTCTTAAACTGAAACTTGTTCCACACTGTTGGCAGGTGAAAGGTTTTTCTCCAGTGTGAACTCTCATGTGGACTTTAAGAATTCCTGTATGGTTGAAACTTTTTCCACACTGTTGGCAAGTGCAAGGCTTCTCTCCAGTGTGAACTCTCATATGTCTGTTGAGACTTTCTTTTTGGTAGAAACTTTTTCCACACTGTTGGCAGATAAAAGGTCTCTCTCCTGTATGAATTATGATGTGCCTGTTAAGGATCACTTTTTTAACAAAACTTTTTCCACACTGTTGACAGGTGTAAGGCTTCTCTCCAGTGTGAATTCTCATGTGCCCTTTAAGGTCTCCTTTTTGAATGAAACCTTTTCCACACTGTTTGCAGGTATAAGGCTTGTCTAAAGTGTGAACTTTAATGTGCCTGTTACAGTCTCCTTTTCTATTGAAACTTTTTCCACACTGTTGGCAAGAGAAAGGTTTTTCTCCAGTGTGAACTCTCATGTGCATGTTAAGGTTTCCTGTATGGTTGAAAGTTTTTCCACACTGAGGGCACACATATTGCTTCTCTCCAGTGTGAACTGTCATGTGTCTGTCAAGACCTTCTTTTTGGTAGAAACTTTTTCCACACTGTTGGCAGATAAAAGGTCTATCTCCTGTATGAATTATCATGTGCCTGTTAAGGATTACTTTTTTAACAAAACCTTTTTCACACTGTTGGCAGGTGTAAGGCTTCTCTCCAGTGTGAATTCTCATGTGCCCTTTAAGTTCTCCTTTTTGAATAAAACCTTTTCCACACTGTTTGCAAGTATAAGGCTTGTCTACAGTGTGAATCCTCATGTGCCTGTTAAGGTCTCCTTTTCTATTGAAACTTTTTCCACACTGTTGGCAGGAGAAAGGCTTCTCTCCAGTGTAAACTGTCTTGTGTATTGTACTTTCTCTTCTGTTTGATTTGGTTCTATACACTCCTCTTTCAGAGACATGAGGTCTATGGTGAAAAAAGACAAACAAAAGTTAGCCCAGTTAAAAAGCACAAAGGAACAGTCATCAAAAAAAAAAAAAGGGGAAAAAAATCTGCTTTTTTAACAGATTACAGCAATAATTATATTACCAGAAATGGCCAACTACTGTTACTAAAGAGCTTACGCATATTGGTTCTCACACATCAAGCACATGTTTTTGATCAGTTCAGCGTATTTAATGTGTAACAGGGTAGAAAATAAAACGTAAGTTTTTAGTAAAAACTTTCAACACTTAGTAGAAGTACAAGTATAAATTTAAACTACTTTTTGTGAATTTATATTTTTCTGAAGTTATGAAAAACTCCAAGCATTTTACACTCTGGGATATGCTTAAAAAATTTTAAATGCACTTTTGTTGTAAAGCATAAGGCATTTTAATAATCATCAAATGAGAATGAAAACCAACCTGTTTGTTGCTCAGCATCTTCTTGTTTGACTCTGAATGTTTCTTCAATCTTTCCATCTTCAGTCTCCTCTTTAATAAACTCCATCTTTATAATAGTGTCCATAAACACAGATAACTCTGCTGAGATCCACACACTGTTCTGTTTAAGATGAGAAGAACCAGTCCAAACTAAATCACTGTTTCTGTCTCAATCATTTCTCTCTAGTTCAGTAGGTACCACACTGCCAATGACAATGACGTCATGTTTATGATAAACTGATTTACTGAGTGGATTAGATTTACTAAATAACCTGCAAATAATCTTTAGATAATGCATTTACAATCAATATTTTTGTCAGCCGAACCACAATAGATGCAGGAGAGTGGCGCAGACTTATGACGTCACAACATCATACCAAAATAAAAGCCCCCCACAACAACATTTCTTAAGTACAAGAAACACACACAGACATATAAATACTCAAATTACAGGTAGATTTGTTTTTTTAGGTTTCTAAATTGTAGGTTTATTTTTATCATTGTCAAATACATTTTGCATTCTGCTCTTTTTATGTAGATTTAAAGTATTTTAGTTTATAATGCATTTCTTTCAATTGTCTGTTGAAAAAAAGAAAGCATAGTGTAATGGTTTTACTGGTTATAAAGAAAATTTTTTGATGAAGAGAAAGAGATCAAATGTACTTAAAACAAAAAAACATGATTCTAATGAATCTTGTTTATTAAGGACCAGAGGAGCGTTTCCTTCCCGCCCACATGTAGAGAATAAATATTCAAGTAGTTTAATCATGTTCTATTCCTGAACGTAGAAATGAAAAATGAAGTGAATTCTTGTTTTTTTGTTGTGTGAAAAATTTAAATTAAAAAAAGTGACATTAATCCGTGTATCATTCGTCCTTTCCATTTTCAATTGATAAATGAAAATCAAAAAATGAAAATCTGATTGGTTTTTTTGTTATTTGATTTTGAATCAGAAACGAAAAATGAAAATTGTCTTGTATTTCATATTTTAAAATTTCGTTCT
>JAUCMR010021513.1:0-11232 GCA_032357425.1 Enteromius argenteus | reverse complement strand
AATACCACATACAGTCTGTACAGTATAAACACCATTACACCTATGGAGAGACCCCATAAAACACAAAAACCAATGTGTGTGTGTGTGTGTGAACACACACATAGTAATTAGTGAAGCCTTATTTAGTTTCTGTAATCTAATTCAAATGCTTTCTGTAATCAGACCTGCACTTGTAAAAAGATCCTTAAACAAAACATTTTCATACAATGTTTTAATGGTTAAGAAGTCATAAACACATCCTGAGTCAAGCACTGTCAACTCCTTGTATATTTCTTAGGATCTGGTGAGATTATTCTGTATTTCTGGATCCCTTGTTTTTCTTTTTCTTTCTCTTTTTATGGGGTTAATGGACTTCTAATAGTTTATCACTACTGTCAGTTTCGGTTGATTTACTGCTTTGTTTTGAACCACAATCATGCTGCTTGACGGCATTCTTTGCAAGATTTAGCTCAAATATAGTCTTTATCATTCTGCTGTAATATGTAACTTGTGATTCATTGCTTGACAGCTGTCACCTTCTTATTCTGCCTCATATTTCACTGTCAAGTCACCTTTATTTATGAAGTGCATTATACAATACTGATTATGTCAAAGCAGTGTGAAAGTGTTTAAAAGGAAACTAGTGTGTGGATAATGTAGGTGCTATTAAAATACACGGTTACACAGCTTCCTGTTTTCTCAAACCTGTTCCAAGAGAGTTCAACACTTTTATGAAAGTTTGAATGGAATTATATCATATCACACTTGTTATCTGACCCCTAACCCTAACCCTATTCCCTTCACGAAAAACAACAGAATGCTCTAGATTTGTTAATTATCAGCTGATTTCAAAAAGAGAAAGTCTTCAGAGTGCTGAACACGGTTTATCCACCTTATTCTTACCATAAAAATGGGCACAGACTTTGTGAAAATGAATGTGTCTGACTTCCAGCTGTTTCTAGGTGTACAAAACGTCTTGTCTTGCTGCTTGATATTGCAAATTGGTGTGTATTAATTATGAACACACAGGTTTTACCATATACTGCACTTTGTTATTCTCATAATTTTTTTTTTACGCATCTAATGAACCAGAAGTTTCAACCATAGGCTTACTTTCGCATTAAAGAAAAATGTGCATTCATGTATTTATTAGTGCTATTGAATTGAGATAGGATTGCTTGAGAGGGATGTTAACACCAGGGTTAGTTTAGAAAGTTTATTCTGCATTGCAATGATTTGAATGCCTTGACATGTATGTGACATGAACAGGTGAAGCAACAGACAAATATGTCTCTGTCTTTTTGCAGTTGCTGAGAGAGTTAAAGCATCCAAATGTCATCGCCCTGCAGAAAGTATTTCTCTCTCACAGTGACCGTAAAGTCTGGCTCCTGTTTGACTACGCTGAGCATGACCTGTGGGTGAGTACACAAATACTACAATACACTCAAACTAGTATAATGTTGCATCTGTTTTCTATGTGTTGTGTTTACGGAAGAAAGAAATTCATTAAGTTTCTAAAGTAAAATGGTAAAAACCTTGCATTAAATAATTTCTTTGATAAATTAGCTGAAGAAACAATTGAATATTTCCCAGGTATTTATATCTTACATTTTCAAGAGCTTGATACCTTTAATAAATCCTCTTAGAATTGCTTCACACAGAAAACATCTTGTATTCAGCTGTACTCTGGAAGTCTTGCTCAGTTTAAGATGCAGTGTCAAGTTAAACAAATTCAAACATTTGGGCTACATAAAGTTTTAATAACATCTGAGTTTGAGCTTGTGGTCCTCTTCCGATCCTAACGAATAAATAAAAGATAAATTAAAATATGTAAATATTCATATCTCTAGACCCTGGCTTTCTTTTTTCCATTGCAATCATCATCACAGTTCTGCCGTTTGCATACTGTATGTTTTTTTTCTTAATGTATCATTAGTTTTTAAAATACGTCTTAATATTGTTGATTGAATTCATGTTATTTTTCAAATTTCAAAAGTAAATTTTTTTTTTTTAACTATTCATACATAAATGCTCTGTTTTGTGGTCAGGTGCATCACATTTCACAATCAATCACAAACATTGCCATGTAAAAAGGTCAAATTACCTGATATATTAAGAGACAGATTTACTATCAGCCTCAGCTTCTTTCGGTGTTAAAGAACTACTGTCAGAATTTACATTTTTACAATGTTGTTTAGAATGGTGTTTGTTAGAGTTTTTCTTCAGATGCAAAATTTATGGGCGGAGAGTATTTATTAAATAAAGTAAATAGATTAGAAATAGTGATCTTGTAACAGCTAATGCATACACACAACTCTAATGCAACTTTCTATCAATTCCTATGTTGTAGCACATCATAAAATTTCATAGAGCATCAAAGGCCAACAAGAAACCCATGCAGCTACCAAGAGGGATGGTGAAGTCTTTGCTTTACCAAATCTTAGACGGCATCCATTACCTGCATGCCAACTGGGTCCTGCACAGAGATCTGGTGAGTACAGACACAGAGGACACATGATGCACTGCTCCCATCTTCTGACACATGTGTTTTAACTTCAGTCTTGACAATATGAATTCTAAATGTTTTGTAACAGGAACAGCAGAATATTCAAAGCTTTTGCCTTTTGGAAGCACAAGTTTCTTCTGTCCTCAGATAAAACTGTGTTACCATAGTGTTACCAAATGTTAAAGAGCTACTTTACCAAACATCTTGTCATTTGTGTTGTTTAACTTAGGTTGACAGAGATGCTTCATACCAGAACATACCAGGACAGTGCCCATTACAATAGATTTGGACTTTAAAGTGATGTTTAATTTCCATAATTATTAGCTCAATGTTTAGGACACCCGTGCCTTTTTAACAATGAACATTTGTCATGTTCATAGCTTGTAGAAGGGGAAAGATCTAAAGAAGTAAATGAGTGGCCACAGCTAATATATTTTTCCTTGTCCATTTATTCCAAAAAGAAAAATAAATAAATATTTTTTTAAAAGAATCATATTACGTTACTGTGGTGTGTTATTAAGTGTGTCTCTGTGATGGAAACATAAACATAACAAGAAATCGTACTTTTCTGTGCAGTGTTCTTGTCCTGTGCACGGAGTATAAATGCCTTCTTCAGCAGTGAAATGATCGTTCTCTGGTGTCGTTATTATGACCGTTTACCTTTGTAAAAAGGTTGCCAGGGTGGTGCGGAACACTGAGCCAAACACACACTGATAATAGGATAACCTTTATTGTTCAAATGGAAAAATAAAGAGATGTTTGTCAGTGATTTTATTAAAGAGAAGTAAAATTAATCACTAGTTTGAAATTGAAAACTCAATATTTGATTAGATACAGCAGACTAACGGACATATTATTCACCACACAGAAGTCTGATAAAAGTGTCTACATTATTAAAAAATTATATCCTGCATTTCGTGAAGGTGTGTTTTAGTTTATTTAAATCATTGGCTACATTTTCCAACAATGTATGCAAATAGTAGTAAGGAACTATTTGTCAGTCAAAGTAACTAAACTAAATTATTTGTGCAGTGTTCAGCACAGACTGGGACAGATATGGATTTAATCCAGTGGAAATTGTCACACACTGTTGTGTAATCCCATCAATCCCTGGCGTGTGTCGATCAATAGCACACACAGTCATTAACCTAGTTGTATATAAGAGAAGTAGACATTGTTACAGAGCTCAACAGCTAACTTAGTCAACATGAATTATAAATGTTATTTAACAGGAACAGCAGGATATTCAGTGCTTTTGTATTTAGCGTTTCTTCTTTCTTTCTGTGTATAAGGGCAAAAATTCTGTCATTATTTACTTAACTTCCCTGGTAAAGTTTTTGATTAGGGAACACTGTAGTTTCTTATTAGCATAAATATAACTCACATATTAACTGTTTATTAAGATAAATAAAGCACATTATTCTGCATGAACATACAGTATTTTAGATTTAGTCCTTTAATCTGACACCATACCTTAACAGCTACCTTACTAACTTGTTAATAAGCAGCAAATGAAGAGATCATTTAGGTTAAAACTCTTAGTGAATATGTGCTCCTAATCTAAAGTGATAACATTTTCATTTCTTTGTAACATAAACTGATATGTTAGTATTTATTAGTGTGAATTTGATTTATTTTTCATACAGCAGAGGTTGACATTAACTATATGTCATGCTCCAGCATGTCTCTTTCAGCTATAGTTATATGGAAAAATTATGTTGTTTTTCTCAGAAAATATAGCAGCATATGGTTTACATAAAGGTGAGTAAATAATTACAGAATAGTTATTTTTGGGTGAACTATTTTTCTAACAGAGGCAGCCAAGTTATTTTGGTAGAAACTACAAACTTGTTATATAGCTCCACCGTGTGTGTGTGTGTTAGTAAGAGTGTGGGGCAGGTTTAGGGGCAGGTTTAAAATTCTAATTAAGCTTGGAATGACATAAGTTAGGGTTAGTTAAGGAAAGTAATTTTTGGGTGAATTATTCCTGAAGTTTTGCCTATGTTCCATCTCAGTATGTGTCATGTTTTAGATACACGTTTGTTTTTACATTATTGTACAGGCATGGCTAGTGTCTGCATTCAGTGATATTATGTTAATCTTAACATGAATGGTCATGACTGAAGTATTACTTTAGGCTTCTCTCTTCAACATTGAGGCCTGCAGGTTCACGTTTGTTGAAGTGAGTTCTAGTGAATGATTACAGCAGTTCTGAGATGGCAGTATTGCTAAGTGAATTACAAAAGCCTTGTGGCTGCTGTTTCTATAGCAACATACCCTCATTAAGGCTCATAGAAACTCAAGAGTTTCGGAAAAATTAGAAGACATCAATACTTACTGATGCAACAGCCAGTCACCCACGAGCACAGTCAGATCCGTGACGTCTGTCGGTCCACTCCATTTCATTGTCCCTTTATAAGCAACAACATTTTATAAAGCATGCAGTGTCTGTATTAGTTACTTCAAATTAGTTTCCAAACATACAGAATCCAGTAGACATAAAATAAAGTATTTGTAATCTTGAAAAAACAAATATTTTTGCAATTGTGTTTGCTGGCTCTGAAACTAAATAAAACTTAAAATAAAAACTATTTGTTGTTATTAGTATCTATGAAAGGTTGTATGCTTTATTAAATTCATAAAATTACTTGTTTTCTTTGGCATCTGGTACGTTCACTTCAGAAATATTAATGCCCAGTACCAGCAGTGAAATTAATACTATGAGATGCATAAATATAATAATGAAGATACCGTCTTCATTTAGAAGAGCGATAGCTCAGCACCTGTCATGGCTTCCCACGGTTTATTTCCATAAACAAAATGAGTCATGGATATATGGTTCATGCAGGTGTGAACAGATATACAGTTCTGCATCATTACTCCAGTCTTCAGTGTCACATGATCCTTCAGAAATCATTCTAATATACTAATTTAATGCTCAAGAAACATTTCTGATTATTATTAGTGTTGAAAACAATTGTGCTGCCTAATATTTATGCAGAAACCATGTTATACTACCATAACAACAAATTTTTGTTAATTAATAGAAAGTAATGCTTTTATTTTTATGCTTTAATTGATCAGAAGTGACCACAACACAGTAATAATCAAAACCATGAACAAAATCTGTGCTGTTGAACTTTCTATTCATCCCGGTTTTTACCATTGATAATAAGAACCATTATTAATAACTGAGCACCAATAGTAAATGAGCAACAAATCCGCATATTAGAATGATTTCTGAAGGATCTAGACTAGAGTAATGATACCAAAAATTCAGCTTTGATCACACCTATCAATTGCATTTGAATGTATTTAATATAAAATAGTTATTTCATTATGCATTAAATAAATCATAATTTAATAAACATTACTGTTTATTGTATTTTGATCAAATACATGCAGTCTTGGTGAACAGAAACAACTTCCTTAAAAACATTTAAAAACTACTGTCCATAGGTGATGATTAATCAAATCTGAACTACCCTAATTTGGAAAACATCTGTACTGATCTAGAATGATTCTGACAAGATTGTTGTAAAAATTTCAGTCCATTGGTTGAGGATGTTTGGACATAGCGCCAAAGCATTACATTCTGAGATAAACAGATCATTTATGGTTATTTGTGTTTTTTTGTCTTTCAGAAACCTGCCAATATCCTGGTCATGGGGGAAGGCCCAGAGCGAGGACGAGTCAAAATTGGTACTGAAAATACCTGAAAATATTTTTTATTGAAGTTGCAAATTATCAAGGAAGAAAATGAGATATTATGTAATTCTTCTGAACCTTTTTTGGTCGACTCATTTTCATTTTAGGTGATATTGTCAATGTTTCAATAGCTTAAGCAGCTGTAGGGTCAGTCTGTGCAAATGTGAAGCCATTGTCTTACATAAGACACTATTCTGAGTGATGACTGTTCAGGGCTGTCGCCACTATTTTTACCAGCCAGTGGAATTTGTTATTGTGTTTGGTTACACTGTGGCTTTCAGTCTTATCTCGACTCACTTGAGTACTGGAGCCACATCATGTAAGCAGCACAGCTAATTATTTAATCTCTCATGGGTTATGACACATGGGTCAAAACATGGTCAACATGTTTCGAAAATAGCACAGTTGGTACTTATAGCTCAGTCGTGTTTCTGAGGAGAACCACAGACTTGGCAACACTGATGAAATGGTCTCTAGAATGTTCTCAGTGAAGGTGAAGTGACTTGTGGTATGGTGACCCATACTTGGAATTCATGCTGTGCATTTAAGTGCACACACACACCCAGAGCAGTGGGCAGTCAATGCTGCGGCGCCTGGGGATCTCAAGGGTTTTAGTATACTGTCCACTATACTAACGAGGAATGACAAACATTATATTATATGACACGTGCAGGTAATTAACACGGCTGGCTCCTCATTTTCCAATCATTTCATTATCCTATAAGTTGCACAAGCCCCTTACCTCGATATCTCGTTCATAGCATCACTCGATTCAGCATAGGCTTAACCTCACCCCCACTGCTGAACTTCCGACTAAATCCAGGCGCACCATCAGATCGAAAAATTGACAGTGTTTTAGTGTTTTTGAAAAGTTACTTAAAGTACTGGAATGTTTTAAAAGACAGTTTATGAAATTTGTGTACATCACGATTCCAAAATAAAAGTACTCTGAGTTGGCACGTGGACAAATATTAAAAGCACATGGATTTAAAAATCATTGAATCACGCAGTAAAATAAAACATCACCCAGCCTTTGGTGCCATCTGCAGGTATTTATTATAATACATAATGCAAGTAGGTTATTTTCATATTATGGATAAGCATATTACATTATTTAGTCTAATTTTAAGTGTTGTTCGGTAAACCCTTGTGATTTTTTTTTTGGTTTTGATGTTTTATTTGAACTATTTTAAACCATTTTTGAATTAATATTGTCTCATTGTTAAATATATGTAAATGTAGTCTATATGAAGCCTGTTTTTCTCACAGTTAAATTTTATTAAAAAAATAAATCAGATTACTCAATCGTCAAAATAATTGGTATTACTTGATTACCCAGATAATCATTAGTTATGGCTCAAGACTAGTTCAATGTTCAATGTCTAGACTAGTTCAACTGCATTGTATTGTTTTTGTTTTGTTTATGTGTTCATAAATAATCACTTTAAATAAGGAAAGCGATAACTTTGCCATTGTATTCTTTAAAGTTGCCATCGCTTTTTTCCATACTTTGCATGTGCTGCATTTTATTTGTACCATTTTGTTTTATTTATTTATTTTTTTAAATTAGAATTTAAAAGATAATAGCGGTATCTGATGAACAATACCAGCCAATGTACTGCTTGGCTGGCTAGGAGACAAATCATTCTTCTTTTATTTTAAAAAATGTAATGTAAGTCTCTGGCATCCCCAAAATGTGTCCGTGAAATTTCAGCCCAAAATACCTTACGGATAATTTTATTATATTATTTTGAAAATGCTGTTTGTGTGGAAGCTAATGCTAATGAGCAATAATGCATTTCAAATTACATTAGTTGAAACTTCTGATACACCGTTTTTAAAGTGGACATATCCAAAGAACACGGACAGAAAGCAAAGAACTGGTAACCGTTGTCACTTGTGAAATAAAAAAAAAATGGTGGTGCCTCATCAAACTGCAAAGCCCAGCGCCCATGGGCTGGAGACGCACCCACCGCCACTACAGTGGACCGTTCCTGCTGAAGCATTGCACACAGTGTCTTGCACCGCTTCAGACAGAGATATTCATACACGCACACTACCGCTACTGTAATACACTCCTTCCCGTTCCCCCCGCTGGAGACTAGCCAATACAGGCTTTATCTTCCAGTGCCACAGCCCACCCAAGCAACCTATAGCCAGCCACCGCAGTAGCCAGTCCAAAATGAATCCCAGCTCCATTGAGCATTTACCTTTACTTATTCATTGCCTCCACCAAGACTCAGTCAAGCCGGAGTATTGCACCCACCAGCGTGGACCACTCCCAGGCTCATCTATGTAGAGTCATCGGAGTGGCTCTCCCAAGCTGGAGCTTTGCACCCACCAGCACTGACCACTCCAAGGCTCTCCTATCCAGAGCTACCACAGTGGCCCTCTCAAGCTGGAGTATTGCACCCTCTGCATCTGCAGCGGACCGCAAAAGTAGGAGCTCTTTCACCCACCAGCGTGGATGGCTCCCGCCAGAGACTGTCGTACACAAATGCTGTTGTTTCAGCAGGACAGCCTAAGCAGGAGTATTGCACCCGCCAGGGCGGACCACTCCTGTAAGCGAAGCTCACAATGCACCCACTGCCTCTGCAGCAGACTGCAAAAGTCCGCCAGAGATGGTCATATTTCACATGCTGTCGTTGTAGTAGGACTGCTCAAACTGGAGTATTGCACCCTCCATCGCAGGGCCACTCCAGCAAGAGACGATCACTCACATCCACCTTATGGCAGCAGACTGCAAAAGTCGGAGCTCTTGCGCCCACCAGGGTGGACGGCTCCAGCCAGACTTGGTCGTTCAAGTATGTTGCCACGAAGGGGATCTCTCAAGCTGTAGTATTGAACCCACCAGCATAGGACCACTCCAGCTTGAGTCTCGCACTCTCACCTACATTTACATTCCACATAATACATAAAACATACCTTAGTCTAGGACCTCCTCATTCTCCATTCTAAATCGTCCAGCACCGCCTCCTTCTCTGCTTCTTTTGGGGGGCCTCCTTACCATGTTATGGCTGCTGTCCTAAAATTGCTTTTTGGGGAGCACTTGGGGATCGGGCCAGACGCTGAGCTCTGTCTGCTCCTCAAGGACAAGAGGGGATAAAACCCTAGGGCTCAGGTGTCCACAGAGCTCTAAGCCCTCTCCCCGGACAGCACCCCAAACACGCTTAAATTTATTCATGATTAATTACAAGTAAGTTCAAACTTGTGAAACATTATTGAACTATTATTTCAGTGATACATTTAGATATGATAGGTTGTAATTATGATGCCACATTGTCACTTCAGGACCCCTAAAACCCACCATTAATTAAAAATATAAAAACAAAATGCATTGGTCACCTAAGTCTTGAAATGATCTGCTAACAGGATTAAAGTAGGTTATTTATGGGTTTCTATGTTTGTGTGTCTTAGCTGATATGGGTTTTGCCCGACTATTTAACTCTCCACTGAAGCCCTTGGCCGATCTGGACCCAGTGGTCGTAACGTTCTGGTACCGGGCCCCTGAACTACTGCTCGGGGCGAGACACTACACCAAAGCAATTGGTGAGTTTTGTTTATTTCAGGCTGTCTGTCTGTATTCTTTGTGATCTGTACTCAATATTCTTTGACTTCTTTTCAGATATTTGGGCAATAGGCTGTATCTTTGCAGAGCTGTTGACATCAGAACCAATCTTCCATTGCCGACAAGAAGACATAAAGACCAGCAATCCTTTCCATCACGACCAGTTAGATCGCATATTCAGTGTCATGGGCTTCCCAGCAGGTGACTAACCTTAGCTTATCTTATGGCCACCTTTGCTCTGCCTCACTACACTACTCTCTGGAATTCATTAGATTTGATTTGCATTAAATAGAAACATTTGTGTTAGACTGATCCGTTTAGATAAGTCTAAATTAGAACGACTGCTCATGGAGTCATTGACTGCTCATCTCAGTAATTTATCTCAGGATTTATCTATGATAAGTAGGGCTGGCCGATTTAATCATTGATTTATTCATGCGCATCTCGTCAGTAAAGCCGGTTCTTTGATTAGCGATAAATCTCAATCAGCTGTTTTTATAATGAGCGGCAGTTGATACACAGAGCCTAGCTTGCCAGTGATCTACGTCTCTGTGTATCAACTGCCAGCCCTAATGATAGGTAAATTACAACCAGAATGTATGTTTGTGCTTGTGGGTTTTTTTTGTTTTTTTTTTAAGATTATGTACAAACAATTTAAATTTCTACATGGATTTTTCTCTTATATATATATATATATATATATATATGATATACTTGACTCACCTCTTGTGTTTCGCTTAAGTTTAAGTATTGTATGTGTTTTTTTCTGGTTACGGTGTTTATTACCAGGACCGTCTGTGTGTCAGAGTTGAACGTGCTTCGTGTGTATCCTGCTTGTAGCAAACGAAAATATTATGCATCTGAAGCTGACTGCCGCACGAGTGCGTGGTCTCACGATCTTTCCCGCTGCGCACCTCTCTCTGCGTCTGCTCCGTTCACTGAAAAACTCAGATATGTTGCTTCTCTAAGGCCCCGTTTACACTAGGTGCGTTTACGTTTTAAAAAGCATAACTTTACGCGCCTATCCCGGCGTTTTCCACCCTCAAAAACGGAAAACGCTTTTGAAAACGCTGCAGACCTCGTTGTAGTTTGAAAACTCCGGGGAAGGTTTAACGGCAGTGTAAACAAGGATTGTTTTTATTCTAAACGCCGTTTTAAAACGAAAACGCACTGGTGGAAATGAAGCGCGGTAAAGTCAGTTTTAGATTTGATATTCGCCTATGCTGCACAAATTTACATCTCAGTACTAAACGAAGTACAAATTTCTACTAATTGCGCCTAATCTTATGTGTAGCCTGTTTGATTTTATCAGACGACGACTCGATCACTGTTCTGTCTCTATTTCATATTTATCCCGTTTTAAAACAACAGAAACACTACGATACAACAAATATTGAGAATTTAGCTGCATCAGAATACAGTATGTGGACACATTAGGCTATGTGTAGCCTAAACAGGTTTGTGTCAGTAA